>JAQQSW010008651.1:0-13418 GCA_028646575.1 Pseudocheirus occidentalis
AAAAAAAATGACTGAAACCATTGTCTTTCTTTTTTATATATATTAATTTCTTTTTAGTTTTCAACATTCACTTCCATAAGTTTAAAATTTTCTCCACCTCCTCTTCCCCTCCCACTTCCCCAAGACAGCATGCAATCTGATATAGGCTCTACAAATACATTCTTATTAAACATATTTTCACATTAGTCATGTTATATAGAAGAATTAGAATGAATGGAAGGAGCCATAAAAAAGAGAAACAAATAGTATGCTTCAATCTGCATGAAACCATTTTCACAAGATTTTCTTTATCAAGATAATAGAACCACCACATTGGTACCCTAACATCCCAGACTGCCATATAGCCAGCCTTTTACCCTCCTATTTTGCTTATAAAGGAGATATACGTGGTACTAAAGAAAATTAAGATAGGGCAGCTAGGTGGTGTAGTGAATAGAGCACCGGCCCTGGAACCAGGAGGATCTGAGTTCAAATCCAACCTCAGACATAACACTTACTAGGCGTGTGGCCTTGGGCAAGTTGTTTAACCCCAATTGGAAAGAAAGAAAGATTGACTGGTTTTTTAAAACCCCATTTTAGACAAAGAATATAGAGAAAATACGCCGTCTCAGAGGCAATTCACTAGTGAGGGCATTGAAGAGCCAATATACAAAGTATCTGAAATATTGGAAAACAATAATGACACGAAAAAATATCTTGAACCTTCTTAATACTGGGGTGAAGGGGGGGAGGTGACAAAGAGACCATCTATCAGTAACTATGGACCAACAAGGCAGACTTTACCCATTCTAGCCTTAAAGATGTCATGGAAAGAGAAAGTGTAGAAAGAGATTATCAGCTTTCTTCATAGAGATGGCAGAGACATCTAAACAAGAGTTCATCAAACCATAAGGTTTCCCCTCTGAATGAGAAGTCTTGAAGCAAAATACTTGTTGTCTGTTATGTTGTAGAGGGGACGGTTGTCCTGATATGGATAGGATCAGGTGATCCCTGAGATCCCATCCAACTCTGACATTTTGTGATACACAGCATCCTAGCTCTAGAGCTGGTAGAGTCACTAGAGGTCATTTAGTCCAACTGCCTTCACTTTACAGATGCAGAAACTAAGGCTTCCAAGAGAATAAGTGACTTGCCCAAGGTCACAGAGGTAGTAGTAGTAATAATAACTAGCCTTTTATATGGCAATTTAAGATTGGCAAAGCCTTTTGTATATGCTATGTCATTTGATCCCCATAATAATCCCATGAAGTTGTTACTATTATTATCCCCAGTTTACAGATAAGAGACTGAGGCTATGGGAAGTTAAGCGACTTGCCTAGGATCAACAGCTAGTAAATAAATGTCTAGGGCACAATTTGAACTCGGATCTTCTGAATTCCAAGGCCAATACTCTGGCCACCATGCCAATTAATTGCTTGTAAGTAATAGAGCAGTCATTCATACTCAAGTCCTCTGGCTTCAGACCTTTCCACTGTATCCCATTGCCTTGCATTTTTTATATTGATACTATGTTTTTCTATACTGGTATTTCCATATGGATACTATGTTGAAACCTCTATAAATATGAGATCTGTAATTTTTCTGATGCCTCACTGAGGCAGCTGGGTGGCAGAGTGGATAGAGTACTAGGACTAGAAGGAAGAAGGAAGAACTCAGGAAGATCTGAGTTCTAATTTGACCTTAGATACTTCCTAGGTCTATGACCTTGGGAAAATCACTTGACTTCTGCCTGCCCTGGTTTTCTCATCTATAAAATGGGGATAACAATAGCAACCAGGATTATTGAGAGGACTGAATGAGATATTTGTGAAGTATTTAGCACGATGCCCCACACACAGTAGGCACTTAATAAATGCTTTTACCCTTTCTAACCACCCCCCTCCTTAATGTGTCTGCTCCCTCCAATGGTACAAAGCTCAACCTATCCATGACTTCTCATTCTATGCAACTGTTGTTCATATTTTCCCATAAATCCTCAAGAGGGAATCCAGCAAAAGTGCCGAGGGTTTTCCACTAGGTCCCATAAGGGTAGCAATGCTGCCGAAAGGTGATCATTGCTCTTGTTATGTGACTAGACCACCCTTCCTGTATCTATCTTATGTAATATCTTTTACTATGTTTTTTAATACTTTAGAGATTCAAAATATTTTCTAAAATAAGGACATTTCTTAAAATAAGCAAACATCAAAACAGTCCTGTTATTAGTTTGGAATGACCACCACAAAAAAAAGACCACCAGTCTTTTAGCCTTCTACTATTTCCCTTCCAGGGAAGCAATTTCTGTACCAAAGTGGTCAGCCAACCCTACCAACTGCCCCTCATAGAGCAGGGAGACCAGTCTAGCTAAAGTGGTAGAGTACCCCAAAGGAGAGTCAGGAGGCAGTATGGGTCAGGCAAGTCAAACCACCATCACCATCTTAACCAACAACTCCCCTCAGACACCAATGGGAACAGCCCAGGACCCTAAACCCAAGAGCCTTGGGAATAGTGGACCCTGCTTCTGGCCCAGCCCCCTCAAACATAATTTAGTGGAGAAGTCATTATGGAGAAAGGGTCCACATTCCTCCTTACCACCAGCAACAGCAGCTGACCAACTACCACCAATAGGCAGATAAACAAAAGAATCCTGAAAGTGGCAGCACTTCCCACACCACCAGTCCTGCTTTCATCCCAGCCCTCACCACCATTTTCTAGGGAAGCAAATGCTATGGAGAAGGGACCAGCCATCCCCACAAACTGCCAACCATTACCCAAAAGTAAGATAAGCTAGCCTAGCCAAACTGAGCACCCTGGGGGAGAAAAAGGAGTCAGCATGTACCAGTTAAGTCAAACCACCATCACCACCTTGACCAACAACTCCTCTCAGACACCAATGGAAATAGCCCAGGACCCTAAACCCAGGAGCCTTGGGAATACCAGTGCTTCACTGGTATACCAGCCATCATCCTGGGAAGCAACCCTGGAGGAGATGCAGCCTGGCGACTGCACCTGGAGGTCTTACAGTCACAGCTGCTGAAGATCAGACCAAGTTACTGCTACCAAAATCCTTGGCACTGTCCAGTGATACAACATCCATCACTTTATCAGTGGAAATGCTATTGAAGAAGAGGCACTACCACCTACTCTGCTACTGCAGCCTAAGGACTGTGGGATTTTCCATCTGGCTTGCCACTGAAATCTTTTATATGTGTTGTTGTTGCCCCCATTAGCATGTGAGCTCCTTGAGAGCTGTCTTGCTTTTCTTTCACAGCCCCAGCTCTTCACTCAGTGACTTTCACTTAATAAATGTTTATTTTATTCATTCATCCTGTTATTACTAGGATATTATTGTGTTCCACTGATATTTTCTTGATATCAGGAGAAAGCAAGGAAGGCCCCCAACACATTAGGTAGACCTCCTAGAACAGAGGTTTGGGGTGGGGGGTTGTTCTTTTTGAGGCAATCAGGGTTAAGTGACTTGCCCAGGATCACCATAAAAATGAAGAGGGTGCCCAAAGAGGGTTAGGGCTGCCTGAGACCCCAAAATACCAATATGCTGGGTCCTGTGGAAAGAATTCCACTCAAGTCTTCTCAGCCAAGGAAAAAAGTAAAGTTTGTTTAAAGATATGGGGTAGACTCTTACAGAGTAAGTCTCTGCTAAGCTATTCTATGGTGCTCTCACAGAGAAAGTCTGTACCAAGCTATCCCATGGCGCTCTCACAGCTAATAAGTGTCAGAGGATGGATTTGAACACAGGTCCTCCTGACTCTGGGGCTAGTGCTCTATTCACTGCACCACTTAGCTGCCTGACAGGTTTTTAACATGGGTCTGTCTGAAGATCTCAAAGTGTCTGTGGGTAGATTTTAGGAGGTCTTTGAACCTGGATGGGAAAAAAATAGTTCCACCTTTATTATCACTAACCTCTAATTGAAATTTAGTATTTCTGTCAATAATAACAGCATTCTGAGAAGAGGTTCAAAGGCTTCACAAGAGTGTCAAAAGGGTCAACCACAGACAAAAAGTGGTTGGGAACTCCCGTCTTAAGAGAACTTACTAGAAGGCATGCAGAAATCACATAGCATGGGCAGTCAATGTAAACTCTTTGAGGAAAGGGATTTCATTTCTTTGTTTCATTCTTTGTTTTCCTTTATCCAACGTTTAGCACAGTTCCTAGCACACAGTACAGCCTTAATAAATGTTTGTTGATTGATTGATTGACCTATTGGAGGGAACATTCATATCTTTGAGATCTCTGGTCTTTTTGAGTATTCCTAACCACTTACAAGAGTTTTCAAGGCATGGTAAAAACACTCCCCTCTTTTCTCTGGGGAAAATCAGACCACCAGACCACTGAACAAATGTCCTACTGACACTTAAGGAAGTCCCACCTTTCTCATTCACCTACAAGAAGGAAGAGAAATAACTTCACCCTTCTCCCTTTCCCCAAATATCCATCCTTCAGCTTTTAGTAGACATGTAGATAGTCTTTGACTATCATTCTATACCCAGATGAATATACGTGTATCCATTCTCCTTGGCAGCCTAGCCTCCCTCTTTTCCCAGTCTAGGGGAATAGTGAAAGCCTGTTTCCAGTTAAGGCCTCTGTCACACAGATGCCTTTTCTATTACTCTTGGTTTTTTCTTCAAGTGTAACATTTCCAATTAACTCTCCACAGGGGAGACCCTTCTCTAAGAGGCTACAATAACCCACCCCACATGGGAAGATGGGTGGGGTGGGGTGGGAGAGGGGATTTCAGGAGGCCTCCAATAAAGTTGAGTCCATCAGGGATTAGAGACACAAAACTGACCCCTCTGAAAATCCTTCAGGTGCAAGACAAACTGAGGTGGTATGCTCAAATTTGGGAACATACCATTAGTCAGGTATATAACTATGACCATAGGAGGAGTACTCTTCCAGTCCCCTTCAGTCACCCCACCTCATACCCCAAAGAATCCTTATTCCTGTCAGAGTAGCAAATTTCTCCTATTTAGCCTTGGGTCTATGAGAGGAAAAAAGGAAAGATCATAAAACAAAATCCATCTCCTTTTTCTGTATCCATACTAAAATAATATCTGCTGGGCTTGATCATTGTTGGTGGTGGTGGTGATGGTCATTCATTCTTGAAAAGGACCAATGACATCACAAGGGTGCTGTCTTGACTTATCCATGAATAGGAATTGAGTGGGTAAAGACATCCTAAAAGACAGTTCCTTATTCTTCTAGTAGATTGTTCCCCTTGCAGAAGAACAGGTCATAGACTGTAGAACCATAGATCCAGAGGTGGAAGGGACCTTCAACGTCTTCAAATCTAATCCCTTAATGTTACTAATAAGGAACTGAGGCAAGAGAGATTAAGTGACTTGCCCAAAGTAACAGAGCAAGCATCCAGTGCAAGTTTCAAACATAGCTCTTGTTGACTCCAAGTCCAACACTCTGCCTTCCATACCCAGGAAGCCATCAATATAACAGTTTATATTTCACAGAAACAAAAGACTCTGCATTAGGAGAGGCCTCAGAGAGCAACTCGTCTAATCTGTACCTGAATAAGGATCTTCTCCCACTGGGATCCCCTACCCCATTTTCTTTCTCCACTCAACCCTTCCCCTGGCCCCAGTGACCCAGAACCCATCCAGGACTTTGGGTGGCAAGAAGACTTGCCTGTACCAGGGGTGCCTACCCCTAAGCTCAGGTTGATTAACTGCTCACAGAGCTTGAATGTGATGGGAGTCACCAATTCTATTCCTTCCAAGGGCCACCAGGTCTTACCATCTGCCCTACCTCTGCTCCCTGCAATCATCCCCAAAAGTCATCTGACTAACTTATATAACCTACCCTTCTATCCAACTGCTCTACCTTTGCACTTCCTGGCCTTTCTCTCTGCCCTGAAGCTATATTCTCTTTTATGTGTTATCTCCAACAGTGAAGTTCTGAGTTCCTGGAGAGTAAGAAAGATCTTGATTCTTCTCACTGCTTCCCTAGCTCATAGCACAATGCTTGGCCCATAATAAGCACTTAATAAATGGATTTTTTTAATCATTCATTTCTCTATAACATACCTGACATAGGATGGCATGACCTTCCAGGATGCCTATTCCACTTCTGTATTTCTCTCTGTGTCAGATTTTCCTTATCTCAGAGTGGAATCTGCCTCCTCTCCTCGAAAGCCAGGTAGAACCAGTCTGATCTGTCTACCTGGTAACATTTCTTCAAATACTTAAAGGAAGATATCCTGTCTTCTCTTTTGGAGGGCTAATTGACCCAGTTTCTCCATCCTAAGACTTACTCCATCTTAAACATCTTCTAAATGCTCTCCCACTTAGCTTCCTAAAACGTGTTGCCCAGCAATGAACATGATTCTCTGGATGTTGCCGAACAGGGGTGAGTATGGCAGTACTGTCAGCTTCTTTGTTCTAGAGACTAGGCTGCTAGGGTAAGCTCACACCAGTTATTTAGCCTCTCTGGGCTTCTAGGACCTTACCAATAAAATAAAGAGGTGAACTAGAATCAGGGGTAGGGAGCCTGTGGCCTCAAAGCCACATGTGGTCCTCTAGGTCCTCAAGTGCAGCCCTTTCATGGAAACCAAACTTGGTCCAATGGCCATACTTGAGGACCTAGAGGGTCACATGTGACCTCAAGGCTACAGGTTCCCCACCCCTGAACTAGATGATCTTAATGATTTTAAGACTGACCTGGGCCTAGACATAGTCTGTGAATACTTTTGAGACTGAAAATTGACCCTTAATTTATTATATTGCTTTTATGAGTTTGGAAATTATGGAGTTTCCAAAGTAAGTAGAAATAAGTCTTGGTTATTGACATTTTGTAGAAAAGAAAATGAGCCCAGTGAATGGACAGCTAAACCTGGAGTCATGAAGAACAGAGTTCAAATTTCACCTCTGACACTTAGTAGCCATGTGACCCTGGACAAATCAACCTCTGCTGGCCTCAGTTTCTCATAAAATGAGAGGCTTAGGCTCAATGGCTACTGAGGCACCTTCCCACTCTAGACCTGTGATCCAATAACACATAACAATCAGAAAAAAAAGTAAATTGTTAATAACTGGATATTAGGCTTCTATTAACAGCCTAAGATTTCATCAGTTTGTGGTTGGGGTTTTCCAGGGCTAGGGGGAAGGGCCAGATGATTGCTACGATATCACACTGTTGACTCATACTAAACTTAAAGTCCACTAAGCTTCAACATGTTTTTTTCATAATTTTCAAGCCATTCCTCCCTCCATCTGATACTTACCAAGTTGACTATTTTGAATCTGCATATAGGACTTTGCAGTCATACCTATTAAAGTTCATCTTGTTAGATTCACTCTGACATTCTAACCTGAAGAGACCTTTAAATAGCAAAGTGAAGTTACAAAGCACCTTATGAATGAATGAGTGAATGAATGAATGAACAAATCAATGAATGAATAAATGAACAAATCAATGAACGAATGAACGAAAAAGAATTTACTGAGCACCTACTCTTACAGCTACTGTGCTAAGTTCTGGGGATTCAAATACACAAGCTAAGTCAGTTCGTTTCCTGGAGGAGCTTACGTTCTAACAGAGGGAGACAACATATAGGGGAGAGAAAAGTTACAGTGACGGTGAATTGGGCCACAAAGCAGTAGATTAACAAACCCTTTCCAAGAGTAATGGCAAACATTATTTGATCATCCTAAGATGGCTGGAAGGAAGATGGACCTGGGAACAGGGTTTTAAGTGAAGTATGGCTGGGGGCTCACCTTATACAGTAGGCCAGGAGAAGCACTCAGTGAGCTGGGGAGGAAGAGGAGGAGAAGGAGGGGAAGGAGGAAGAGGAGGAAGAAGGGGCATCATTTAGTCATAAGTATTTATCAAATACTTACGGTGTCCCAGGTACTGGGCTAAGCTCTGAGAATACAAAGAAAGGCAGAAATAGTTGCTATTCCCTAGGAGCCCACATCCTAATGGGAGAGACAGACATGAAAATAACTAGGTACATATGAGGTAGAGAGAAAGTAGATGGAAGGAAATCTCAGAGAAGTAAGTACCAGCAGATGTAGGGGGAGGGAAGACTAGGAAGGGATTCTTAGGAAGAAGATTTTATCCTTCTTCCTCTTTCTGTCTCTTTCTTTCCTCTTTCTTTCTCTTTCTTCCTCTAAGAATCCTGGGAAGGGATTCTTAGAGAAGGTAGAAAAGCATCTTAAGCCATAAAGCAGTCAATACCCATGGAGAATACTGCCTGAGGACTTCCCATTGCACCCTGCCACCTCTAGCTGCTAAAGGAGCAAGAGAGAAAAGATGAGAGATATAGCAGACAGGAAATTCTCAAATGATACTCTTGCTTCCACTCCAACACACAAAGAAGGGCAGAAGTTGGATGCTTGATGGAGTCTGAATGCAGATCCAAGCATCTGATTTACTCTCTCTCTTTTTTGTTTTGTTTTGTTTCTACTTTCTCATGATTCATTCCATTGGTTATAATTCTTTTTTGCAACATGACTAATGTGAAAATATGTTTAATCTGAATGTATATGTAGAGCCAATAGCAGATTGCATGCCATCTTGGGGAGAGGAAGAAAATGTAACACTCAAAATCTTGGGGAACTGAATGTTGTAAAATAAAATTAAATAAATAAATGTATAAAGAAGAAGAAGAAGTAGGATGCTGGAGACCCTTGCAGTGGGGGGTTGGGAGGGGGGGAGTTCCCTTGTCATCTCGGTACTTTGTAACCTCCTGGCATTGAAGCTGTGGTTGGATGATTCCTTCACTCACACCCTGTTAGACTTCTCAGTCAAATTTGAAGGCTTGAGTTGTTCATATTGTGCTGGTCCTACCTCCAGGGCCAAGAGCCCCCTTGTCTTATTTGAAGGGTCAGGTTCTGACCTGAGTGACTCAGATTGAAGGATTGGCAGGAGTTTGGACAAACACCTCTACACAGAAAAAAAAATCAAGCACTATGAGGTATTGGCATTTGAATAGAGCTGACAGTCAGGAGGCAGGTATCAGAGAAAAGAATGATGGATGGGGAGTTTCATTGGAACTCTATACCAGAGGTAAGGTCCTAAGAATTCTGGCAAGTGAAGGATGCTTTCCTTATAATCTTGGCCAGGGTAGACTTGATTACACCTTGAAAGTTTGCCACAGAGGTGACCGGATTGTGTTATTCTGAGCTACATGGTGCCAAATATAGGGAACAACATATGGCTCTGATTTTCCACAAATGTCCCTCTCTAGCTGCTGATTCACTGGCTGAAATCAATGCAGATGGACAGAGGTGGAGGCATGGATCTTTTGGGAATCCTCTCACTTGATTGCTTCTCCCTAGTAAGGACCGTGCCCCCAGCTATGTCAATGGAATTTTCATATGTTAGACACAGAGACGAGCCTTTAGAGATATGACTTAATAGTAATAGTTTACAATTATAGTTATCCCTTCCACACTGCAGAGATTAGGGGTTCAGAGCCCCCACAATCTGGAAAATCCATGTAAAGTTTTTTTTTACCCTTCTTTTGCAATTTAAAGAACACAGTATAGGAGAAACTCAGGACGCAAAGATCACTGTGAGATCACCGAGAGATGTAATGTGAAAGATTTCCGTAAATACACTTGGCACCTCCAAACCAGTGAGTAGACTGCTGTTCTTTTACTACAAATTTAATTTTAAGAAAAAAAATTGTGTGGCCGTTTTTTATGTTATTAAACAGCAAATATATACTGTACAGGTAATATATGTAACAGCACATACAATGTATGCATGTGCTGAGTTTCTAAACTTCTGTGTCATCAGCTGGTCTTTGCATGTCATTCATGGCCTCTGCAAAACTACCAAAAATTTCCCATTTAATTTCCTGTGCTGACAAGCGATATATGGAAACTGCACTGGGGAAAGTTATAATATAGGATACTGCTGCAATGGGGAACTTTATAAATATCAATAATGATAATAATAATAACAATAGCATTTATATAGCGCTTAGTATGTCAGGAACTTGTGCTAAGTACTTTATAAATATTATCTGTCTCATTTGATCCTAATAGCAACCTAAAAGGGAGGTGCTATGGCCATCATTCCCACTTTACAGATGAAGAAACTGAGGCAGGCAAAGGTTAAATGAAATGCCCAAGGTCATACAGATAATAAGGATGGATTTGAACTCAGGTCTTCCTGATATTATCAGTGTTTTATCTGTGGTGAGTCAGTTATGATGTGCTGGGAAGAGTCAAAAATTTGAAGTCTAGAGAACCTTGGTTAAACAGCTGGTATAAGGAGCTACAGATGAGGGAAGAGTCCCTACCAATCCATTCAACTATCTAGTCCCAGGCAGTTATATGGGTCTCTGAGAGGTGAACTAACTTCCCTAGGGTCATGGAGCCAATATGTGTCAGAGACTGTACTTGACCCCAAGCATACTCCTGGGTCAGCTACACTATTCTGCCTCTCTACTACCAGTGTGACCTTGGACAAATGACTGAAGATCTTTGTGGACCTCCATTTTCTCATCTGTCAAGTTTCATCTGTTCTAAACTTCAGCTCTAAATCCTACTGCTCTGCCTGGTTTCATTTCCAAGAAACAAGACACCCCTCCCAAGTTAAACTCATCACCTCTAATCCCACCACCATGATGCTAACTCAAGACTTGACTGACGCCAGTCTTCTCTCCCCTCTGATTGATGGCCTGAAGGGTAGAATACCAAACTCCTCCCAATGCCTTCCTTTATGGAAGGAAGAAATTGAATTTTTGGCCTCACTCTGCTCTGCATCTACTGCTTTCCCTGGTTTCAGTTCCACAGAACAAGATAATCCCTCCCTAGGGATGCCAGTCAATTGGGAAATGGCTAAACAAGTTGTGGTATATGAATGTAACAGAATACTATTGTACTATAAGAAATAATGAACAGGCAGACTTCAGAAAAACTTGGAAAGACTTATATGAACTGATGCTGAGTGAAGTGAGCAGAATGAGGAGAACATTGTACTAACTTTGACAGACTTGGCTCTTCTCAGCAATGCAAGGTTCTAAGACACCTCCAAAAGGCTCATGATGGAAAAGGCTGTTAACATTCAGAAAAAGAATTACGAGTCTAAATACAGATTGAAGCATACTATTTGCTCTCTCTCTTTTTTGTTTTGTTTCTTTTTTCTCATTTTTCATTCCATTGGTTCTAATTCTTCTTTACAACAAGATGAATGTGAAAATATGTTTAATGTGAATATAGAGAGAGATCCTGTATCAGACAGCATGCTGTCTTGAGGAAGGGGGCGGGAAGGGGAGAATATCTAAAACTCAAAAGCTTGTGGAACCAAATGTTGAAATCCAAAAATAAATAATTTTTTTAAAAAAGATACTCCCTCCCTACCCCCTTTTCTGACTCCTCTTTTTTGCTGTCTCCTGTTAGATTGTAAGCTCCTTGAGGGCAGGGACTATCTTTTTTTTTTTTATAAATTGTATCCTCAGCACTTAGCACAGTGCCTGGCACATAGCAGATTTTTAATAAATGTCTTTTGGATTATTGGGTAGATTCTTACAACAACCCCAAGATGTACATATTGTGGGTATCTCTTATTCCCATTTTACAAATGGAATGAGGCAATGGTCACAGAAATGGAAAGGGTGAGCCCATGATCATTGAGTCTGGATCTGATATGATAGATTGAATTATGACTATTTTACAGATAGAGAAACTGAGGCACAGAAAGGTCAAGTCACATGTGAAGGGCTACACATCCAATAATAAGTAGTTCCAGGACTTGAACCAGGTTTTCTGAGTCTTAGTTCAATGAGCTTTCTATCACATCCCATCATTATGTACCTTACTCTGTGCTAGGCACTGTGCTAAGCACTTCCTAAGGGCTGAGCTGCCTGGAACATTATCAATAGCATCATGCTAATCATGATAACAGGGCAGCTAGGTGGCTCAATGGAGTGAGTGATTTGTCAGTTAACCCGGTTTGCCTCAGTTTCTGCACCTGTAAGATAAGCTAGAGACAGAAATGGCAAACCATTCGAGTACCTTTGCCAAGAAAACCCTAAATGGGGTCGTGAAGAGTTGGATATGACTGAACAACAAACAATAAATGAGGCTCAAAGAGACATCCTACCTGTTGATGAAGATGACACGAGGAACTGAATCACTCTATCAATTGTGGCTGGTCACCCATCATAGGCAGATAACGCCAGACAGAGTCTCACTGAGCTTTTGAGGTGTGCATGCAGGGCTGGGACCTGAAGACAGGCAGAAAGATCTGAGTTCAAATCCAGTCTTATTAGCTGAGTAAGTCACTTAACCACTGTCTGCCTCAGTTTCCTCATCTGTAAAATTGGGATAATAATTGCACTATTATATGGGTCAAATGTGAATAATACCTGTAAAGCATTTACCACAGTGCCTGGCACATTTAAGTTAGTGCTATTCAAATGTTAGCTGCCACTACTATTATTATTATAATATCAATTCCAAACCCTTCTAGAATCCTCAGGTAGATATGTAATTCACTTAGCCTCGCTGTGACTTTGGGACTTCTGGTAAAATTGGGGTGGAAGGGGCTTGGGCACAATGCTTTCCACAAGCCCAGGACCAAATTGTGATAAATCACTTTGCAAATGCTAAGTTCTTTATGAATGCTTAGGAATGTCAGTGGCATGGTCACTGCCCAGAAGCCAAAGAATTCAGTTTTTGTTTTCACAAGAGTGTTCACTTGGCTTCTTCCCATCAGACTTTGCTGGCCTCCGTTCCACAACTACACAGTGTCCAAGCTCCCCCAGAGGAAGGCGCCATAGAAACACAAAATATTATTAGAGTTCCCTGGAAAATTTGGACCATAAATTCATAGAGACCGACTCTCTTTCTGTGGACAAACGGTCTCCACCAAGTATGAGACAGAAAATTGACATGTTTATCAGGCAAGATTATACTTGGCTTGCAAACAGTCATCTTCGAGCCTCAAATAAACAGCAGTTGCTGCCATGTTCTCTGGGCTGTGTCTCCTGGTCAGGGAGTCAGCACGCTGGCTCTACCCCACACAGGAAGCTGGAGACTCGGGGCTTTTGCAGATGGGCCAATGGTCTCCTCTGGATGCCCCGATCTCCTTTGAATTATAGGTGCAGACCTCATACTCTTCCATGGTCTGTCCTTTTCCAGAGCATAGCTGAGGTAGGAAAGGATTTTTAAAGGGCCCAAAAGGAGTGATTTATGAGATGAGATTAAAAGAACTAAATATGTATAATATAGTTAAACAATGACTAAAGCAGAGTATGTGATAACAGTCTGGACCCTTGAGATCCTTGGAGATCATGGGGGGAGGGGAGGAGAAGGGCATTGTTTAGGCTGTTCAGCAAGAAGAGTGAGATGGAGCCTATTACCCATGTCTCCATCCCCTGCCCCTGTATCACTTCCACCCAGCTTCACCATTTCTTATCTCTAAAGCAGGACTTCTTAATCTTCTTTGTCTC
>JAQQSW010008652.1:0-13418 GCA_028646575.1 Pseudocheirus occidentalis
ACTTCCACCTTAAACAGATGCTCTGTGTCCGGCTGCTGTTGCTGCTGTTTCTTGTAGGGTTGGGGTGGACACCCCTCCCCACCTTCCTTCTCACCTCTATTCTCCCCACCTTCTCCTTGCCATTTGGAATAATTCAGATCACACTGCTGCTCTTGCTCCTTCTCTAAGGGGTGCTTGGGGCTGGCAGTGGTGACCTGGGTCTGTAGCACCCGGTTCATTTCTTCATAAAAGGGGCATCCTTGAGGGGCCATACCAGAATGCAAGACTGCCGCATGAGCCTTCTTGTAAGCCACTTTGAGAGCCTTGAACTTGGTACGGCATTGGTGGGCATGTCGAACATAGCCTTGTTCCTGAAGGCGCCGGGCCACATCCTCATACACAGAAGTGTTACGGTGGACTGTCTTCAGGCGCCGCCGAATGGCTGGTTCTTCCATGATGGCCAGGAGGTGCCGGATCTCTGCTGGGGCCCAATGAACCCCAGCTGGATCCTGCTGGAAAGACTGGGAGGGCTTGCCTGGTTCTTGGCTGGGTGGCATGGGGGCTGAGGCCATTGGTGGCAAGGTTGAAGCAGTTCCCTCTTGACACATAATCTTCCAGAGCAGGCTTGAGGAAAGAGGCAAGGTGATATAACCAGGGTACTTTCCCTTCTCTTATGGCCACTTTGTGGTTACCTAGAAGGGAGTGGGGTGGCTGCTACTGCACTGGGAAGGGTGACCCCAGGTTCAGCATGAACAACTCTGAACTTGAGCTTGATCTTTTCCCCAGCAAGAGTGTGGAATGGAAGCCTTGGGGTATCTGCTGCAGAACTAGAGGATGATGTGGTCTCTGGGAAAAACTGTTGCTGTTGCTGCTTCTTCTTCTTCTGTAGCTGCTGGTAGACCTAAAAGGATGGTTTTCAGAGAGCCAGAGGTGATGTAGTAACTACCAGACAGAAGAAGAGCCTGAAGATGTCCTGGGTTTCTGCTGCTTACCACTTGTCGGCTTCCTCCCTCTGGGGCTGACCAGCCCTGAGACTCTGAGTAGATCCAAGGCCAGGCTGGGCTCTTTGGTGGAGGCCACCACCCTGTAGGGTCAGGGAGAGATGACTTCTAACTTGACTCCAAGATCCTAGCTGCAATCCCCTGCCTCCCTAGGGGTCCCCCAGCTCAACCAGAGGAGGTGGTTTGACTACCTTCTCTTTCTATGTTAAGCAGGAAGGCGACTCCAGGGCTGTGCAAATCTCAGAACTGCAGACAGCTAGTCTGCTTACTTACTTCCAGTTAAATATGGCTCCTTCACAGCTAACAGCTGAAGGGCCAGTAGGTCCAGCACGACTGGCTAACCAATAAGGAAGCCCGCCCTAAGCAGGGGGGACGTGGGGGGGACCCACGCACTCCAATAGACCGGTTCCACTGTTTGCATTGCAAGCCAAACAAACGTCTTTGTTGGAAAACCCCTTCTGCTGCAACTGAGCAGACCGGTTCCCACAGTACAGTTTGCTGTAGTAGCTCACAGGGCCAGACTGGTTTCTGAGCTAAGAAAGTGCCACCCACAGATTTAAGCTCCAGTTTGTTTCTCCCTGCTAAACATAAAATTGTTATGATGAAGATCAGGACTGGCCTTTTGGAGTATAAAGCTGGGGAGTGAGAGATTGCTTCTGGGATCAAGGACTTATGCGTGGGAAGAAGGGTCAGAAGAATATGGCAGAGTTAAGTGGGCAGAATCGCCACACACAGTCCTGACTCCTCTCACCCTTTTCTAGTTGTTTCTCTGCCAAGGCTGCCAGAGACGAAACAGAGAGCTATTCTAGAACCCTTGTGGTACTCCAAGAGGGTCTTTTCCAAAATATTGCCAGGCCACAACAGGCCCTAAATGGGTCAGTGTTGCCTCTGTCTGTATACTAGGCCTACAGACAAATATCAAGGCTTGTCCCAACATCATATCCATCATGCCATCAAGGCCAATATCACACAGTGAAGTTGAAAGTCCTACTTATAGAACAAGGGAGCATAAGGGCTAAAAAGTCTGAGGTCAGTGATGAGGTTTCAGAGTCCCAACCAGTGAACCGGGAGTCAGGTAGGGGTAAAAGAAAAGAATGCAGAACAATCAGATAAAGCTTGGAGTGAGACAGAAGGTCATCCTGGGAGCATTTAAGATGAGATTGGAAGAGAGACAACAAGCATATAAAAGATGCAAAAAAATCCGTATAAATGTTACCATAGCGAAGTGAGTGGGAGCCACCACATTTGGGTTCTAACATCATAGTAATTAACATCAATAATCCTTAGGAAAAAGACACAGTTTTGAAGAAAACAGAGATGGAAAAAGTGATTGGACTGGATTAAGTACATACAGAGAAGTTACATGCTGGATATAATGGTGTTGAGGGACTGATTCTCAAGGTATGTGAAAGAGGGGAAACTACCAAAGATGTGGAAAAAAAAAACCTCAAATGATGTTCTTACCAAAAAAAAAAAACCCCAACCAAACCAACCAAAAACCCAACCCATAAAACCCCCAATAACTGAATGAGTATTAATGACTGACCTATGGCCTACTTTGCCATCTTTATAAAATTTTTATGAAAAGAATCTACACACACGCACACTAGACCTTTTTGATGAGGATATTAGAAAACCTTTGAAGGTTTTTACGAGTGAGAAACCACGGCAGTTCACTTCTTTTACCATCACATGGCTGATTGAAAGACGTAGAGAGTCCAAAGTACACCTTTTGTTTTTTTCCTGATTATAAGAAAGTATTTGACTCAGTAGAGCAAACTATTCCAATAAGGTATCTTCCATTCACATGTCAAAATTATATGAGATTCCTTCAAAGATACAACAGTAAAGATCCTTTTGTGATGACTTTTCAGTATCAAGTGAGGCATAAAACAGGGACAGTGAAAAGGAAGATAGATTTGGAGTAAGAGAACCTGGGCTTTAATTCTGATTCTCCTGCATGTGACCTTGAGTAAATTGCCTGATTTGTTTGGGCCTTGGGATCCTCATATTTTAAATGAGTGTATTGAACTGATTGACCTCTAGGGTCCCTTGAAGCTCTAAGTCTATGAAAAATATTTGATCTAACTATCCACATAGAAAACACTAAATGAATGAGAAATGCCTATTGTCTATATATTATTGGATGAACAGCTTATAGAATGTGTTCAATATTGAACATGGACAGTGAACTGGTCCCAGAAAAGAATAGGAGGAAGAGATTGTATTGTACTGCCTTTGGAGAATGATGAAGTTCTTTTTAATGTTCCTTAAATCTTAGGATTTTCCCTTCATCTTTTTTTTTTTTGCTTTTTGGAGGGCAGTTGGGGTTAAGTGACTTGCTCAAGGTCACACGGCTAGTTTTTTGTGTTAAGTGTCTGAGGTCAGATTTGAACTCAGGTACTCCTGACTCCAGGGCCGGTGCTCTATTCACTGCACCACCTAGCTGCCCCTCCCTTCATCTTTTTAAAACTAATATTCTTCAGGTGATATTTTATGAATGTGAGTCAAGGAATATTATCGTCTCTGAAGAACTGAATTTGAAGACTACTCAAAGAGCAATAAAGAGACACATAGTAGGACTAAACAGGCTACATATTAATAAAAGGAAGAGCTAACATTTGCATATCAATTTAAGGTTTTCAAAGCACTTTACATGTGTTATCTCATATGATCCTCTCAACGACTCTTCCTGGGAGGTAGGTACTATTATTCTCCCCATTTTATAACTGAGAAAACTGAGACAAATGGATAACCTATTGAGAGGCACACAGCTAGTAAGTATCTGAAACTGGATTCTGACTCAGGTCTTCCTGACTTCCACTATACCATCTAGCTTCCTCAAGGAATGAGTCAAGGAAAGTGCATAAAAGATACCATTAAAGAAATATCTGATTGAATAAGATGAATTAGTCACATAGAGAGAGTGAGGAATAGCCAATGGACTTCTTACTTGCCCCACTGGTATCCTCTCCATGTTAAAAGAATATAATAAGGCCCTTAGAACTTTGGGTGGACCCCCAGGGTCAAATTTATGGAAGGATATGGACAAGAATCACACAAGATGGGTGGGCACAGGACTCAATCTTCTTTGGCAGATTCATTGGAGTATGTGCATACATACCTATGTGCTAGACACTAGAGATAAGAAATCCAAGTGGAAAACAATTATTTTTCTCAAGGTACTGACATTCTTCTCACATGTGAGAAAGAGCAGAGGTCTCCTAACAGAGCTCAGTTACTACATTACTTTGAGGTGCATGTAAATGGGGCTAGACAATGGGAGGCCCATCATGCAAGCCTGGACAGTGTACTCTGCCTGTGATTAAACCCTGAGGAAAGGCTTGGTGACCTTGTTTCTGGAAGTGCCTGATGATGTGAAATGATTGAGATGAAGAGACTTACCTCTCCACTTCAGAGCACATGCAAGAATGACTACTAATGATGATAATTACAAGTTGAAGAAAAGGATTTTTCTCTCCCCCTCTTACTCTTTTCCTTTCCTCATTTCCCTTCTCCCTCTTTCCCCTTAATCCTTCTGTCTCTCTTCTCTTTCTTTTCCTCTTTCCCTTCCTTCTCCCTCCCTCTTCTCTGTCTTTCCTCCATTTCTCCCCTTCCTGTCTGTCTTTCACTCCCTTCTTCCTTCTCCCTCCCTTCCTTTCCATCTCTTCCCTTTTTCCTCAATCCTTCCCTCTCCTCTTCACTTCTTCTCCCTCTTTCCCTCCTTCCTTCCCTTTCCCCACTTCCTTTCCCTATTTCCCTCTCCCTCTTTTTCTCTTTTCCTTTCCCCATCTTTGTCCCTGTCCCCCTTTCTCTCCCTTCCCCCTCTACCTTTTCCCTTCCTTTTCTCCTTTCTCTCTCTCCTTCTTTTCCTCTTCCTTTTCCTCTTTCCCTCCCTCTTTTTCTCTCCCTCTCCATTTCTCTCTCCCCCCCCCCCTCCTCCTGCCTGGTTATATTAAAATGAGGAGTCAAAGACCATTCTAAGTCTGGATGGGGAGGAAGCAAACACCAGCTCCACTTTCCCCACTCTGGTTAATCTGAAGCTGTGAGAACATGGACCTGCTGTTGCTTGTGTTGCTGTTGTGTCTACTTTTTCTTCCCTTAAGTGAAGGAATACGGAATGGACTAGGCTGTGACCTTGTGAGCTTCAAAAATTTATAAGAGTGAGCTGCCAAAGGTCCAGAGATGGAAGTCTGTGCCCGATTTTGCAGATTCTGGTGTCCAGTGAGGAGCAAGGCACAGAGCAGCTCGACTCAGCAGAGCACTGTGTTGGAGGTGGCCAAGAGGCAGTGAGTGATATCAGCTCATCCACTGGCCATGTTATTGTACTTGCAAGTGAATTTGGTGGTTAATGCTTTGTAACAACCACTTTAACTTTGATCCCACTCTCTCCAGGGACTGAAGAGTTATAAAGGAGAGTGTACTCTCCCTCTTCTGCCCTGCCTAGTTCAAAGGAATGGCTTGTACTTCTGCTCTTTATAAATCTTCTCAGCAAGTATACCTTTATGAAAGCTAATTGATCTTAACTGGTTAAATGAGACTGGAGTGCTAATCACTGGAGAGTATCAATGATATCAGGAAAACAGTAACTGTAGTTGGTGGTTGATATGAGGGAAAGCATACCAGAATGGGGGCCAAGCTGATAGCATTAGAAACACACTTAACCCCTCAAGTCTACCATTAAGCTTTTGAGAGGGAGGTGCAGCTGCCCTTGTTCTGGGAACCCCAGTTCTGGGAAACTGCTAGTGCATGTGGATTGGAACAGTATGTCCAGAGTGGTGCTGCACATATATTACAGGTAGTAAAACTGAGGTACAGGGAGGCTCACTGTTTAATTGAAAACCACATCATCTTCACTTCCACAGCTACCACCACTTCTATCAATACCATAATCATTGCATGGTAGCAATCACATAGTGAAAAGAGCTGAGTTCAAATCCTGACTCTGACACTTACCACCTATGTGACTATGAATAAATCACTTAGTTTCCTCATCTTTAAATTGGGGAGAATAATACTTGTACTTATTAGAATTGTTGGACATATATTGTGAGATAATGTATTTGTGAGTGCTTTTAAATTCTAAAAAAACCCAAAACCATATATTTTAAGTTGCTATTATTATAAAGTATATAAAATGCTTTGGGGAGTATAAAGCACTACATATGTATATCTATACACATCTATAGTCTCTTAAAAATTCCTTAAATACTGATCACTTTATAATATTATAGCACAGCATTTGAAATAAGGGCTATTTCACCAGTCAACTAGATGCCCAGGTATTCTTTGATCATTTTGGAAGTCTCTTTCATATTAAATAAACAAGATGGCTTTGGAGCTTGGCAGAAAGTATTAATAAATGGCTATTTGTAAATGCCCCTTCTCTGTGTGATTCTTTCTGCTGCCAGCTCAAAAAGATGCAGGATGGACAAAAGCCAAGAAAATGTTCCATTTGAAGTCAGTGTCAGATCAAAGAGTTTTTGTTTTTTGTTTTAGTGCCACATTAAAAAAGCAGTTAAATACTTTGGAAAACAGATAAACATTCGATGTTTAGCCCTCCAGGCTAACATCAGAGTGCAAACAGAAGCTGTTTGTTGTTGTTTACTGATTTTTCAGTCTCATCCTATTCTTCCTGACCCCATTTGATTATTATTATTATTATATATATATATTTTTTTGCAAAGATACTGGAGTGGTTTGCCATTTCTTTCTCCAACTCATTTTATAGATGAGTCAAACGGGGTAACTCAGCTATTGTGTGTCTGAGACAAGATTTGAATTTAGGTCTTCCTAACTCCAGTCCTGGTGCTCTATCCAATGCCCACCTTGCTGACCTCTTACTAGGTGCTAAGCACTGTGAAAGTCCTCGAGATATGCATATAAAAGCAAAGATCATCCCAATGCTCAAGGAACTTATTTTCCAATAGGAGGAGACAACATACATAGGAGATTTGTAGCCAGGAATAGGCATTCTGGTCCTGAAATTTACAAGGATGTTGAGAAGGACCATAGCAGAAGAGACTGACAAATCCCTCCTCCAAGCAATGGCAGAGTTGATTTGGTTCCAAAACTGGGGGGAGGTTTGGAGAAGAGGATGCTCAGGCATGATTCCTTGTTGCCAGTCATCTGGCGGAGCAACAAGAACTGAGGTAAAGCATGGGTGGGGCCTGCCTAGGATAATGGGCCAGGTAGAGCAGTCATGGAGGGCTGGTGGGGGAACAGAAGACCTGAGGATTAAAGGGTCAAAATGAGTGACATATCCAAATATCACTAGCCTATTGTTCCAAAAAGTATAATATGTCTTTGTGTTACTATCTATGCATTTGGGGTTAAGTGACTTGCCCAGCTAGTAAGTATTGTCATACCATTGCCTTTCAATATTGTATTGCATGTTAGTTTGAATCCAGGGATGCCTTCTCCCTTCCAAAAAGCAAAAAAAAAAAAAAAAAAAAAAAGGCAATGGTATGGAAGTTGGGTTGGGGGTGGGGGACATTATATATCATATACAGGAAAAGTGAGATCTAGAGATTTCAACCTGTCCTATGTTCCAAGCCCCTCCCTTAGCATCTATGCTGTCAAATGCTTAGTGGGCTAGTGGGCAGTGAAGACAACAATGAAGCTCCCAACCCCCAAATCTGCCTTTCCCAAGCTGCCTCCTGTTATACCAATTTCTAATAGCATTGTAGACACGGATTCAGACCTTTGAGACAGGTAGTATAGAACCATATTTGGGATCAGAACTCAGTGAACATGAATATTTTATCCTGATCATCAAATACATTCTCATCAAATGAAACAGATGAAAATTCATGATTTTTTTCCTTCTGTTTTGTATTTGTGGTTAAAAAAAAAAAACAAACCCTTAATAAAATAGACTTTCTTTAACCATGCTATGTAGTCCTGGACACAAATTTGAGCTAGATGTCAAGTTTTTACCCTTTACCTGATTGTAAATGTTAATAGGAATGATCATGGAAACCTTCAGGTCTCCTGGAGTTGAGGAACTCCTGTGCAACGAAGTCTGTCTGCTTGACTGCGGGTAAGGACACATCCTCCGCCTTTGCTGAAGGATGTGAATGACTAGCGGCTCCTACTTGGTCAGAGGCAGCTAAGTGGTACAGTGGATAGAACCCTGGGCCGGGAATCAGGAAGACTCAAGTTCAGATCTAGCCTTACTAACTGTGTGACCTTGGGCAAGCCACTTAATCTCTGGCTGCCTCAGTTTCCTCAACTGTAATAATAATAGCTAATATTTACATAGCTTTTACTATATTCCAGGTACTGTGCTAAATGCTTTACAATTATCGTATCATTTAATTCTCACAATAACCCTGGGAGATCGGTGCTATTATTCCTGTTTTACAGATTGGGGGAAACTGAGGCAAATAGAGGGTAAGTGACTTGCGCAGGGTCTCACATCTAGTAAATATCTGAAGCTAGATTTGAAGTAAGGCCTTCCTGAGTCCAGGGTCTATCACTGCATCCATTGAACCATCTAGCTGCTGTAAAAGGGGTCATAATAGTGCCTACCAGCAAAGGTTATTGTCAAGATCAAATGAGATATTTGTCAAAAGTGTTTAGCGCTGTGCCGGGCACATTTGTTGTTGTTCAGTTGTTTCAGTTGTGTCTTTATGAGCTCCTTGTGGGATTTTCTTGGCAAAGATTCTAGAGCGGTTTGCCATTTTCTTCTCCATGTCATTTTACAGATGAGGAAACTGAGGCAAACATAGTTGAGTGACTTGCCCAGGGTCACACAGCTAGGAAGTGTCTGAGGCCAGATTTAAACTCAGGAACATAAATCTTTCCAATTCTTGACCTGGCCCTCTATCCACTGTACCACTTAGTTGCTCACCTGGCACATAGCAGGCATTTAATAAATGCATATTTCCTTCCTTCCTTTCCTGTCTCCATGACTCTTAGCCAGAGCTTGTATCATCCACTGCTAATTTGGTTGGAGCCTGTAGTGGTAGGCCCCACAACTAGAAATTCATCACTTGGTCTAAGAAAACTAGAAGGTCCCTGCCACATAGGCTAGTTTTCCTCTTAAAAAGCAATTAAACCATCCTTGAGACTTAAATGGTCCAGGGGACTAAGACACAGGTAGCTGACATTTGCTTCATGGCTATCCAGGACATAAAAGCACAGGTCAGGAAAAGTCAGGGCTCCTTAGTATTGACAGACTTCCTACTGCCTTGCACCCTTCTTGACCAGGCCTGCCATCTTATGGAATCAAGTGAAGCCATGTCCAACTGAACCAACACGTATCAGCCACGAATCAACACTGCTGAATATCCTTTACTTTCTATTGTTGAATAAAGTTCCTTTTGTTAAAGGTTTTATGATCCACCAGTGTCTCATTTTGCTTTAATCCTGAGCCTGAACCACCAAAAGATATGTCATTGACAAATAGGTTCAGAATGATCTTC
Source organism: Pseudocheirus occidentalis (assembly GCA_028646575.1). Lineage (NCBI taxonomy): Eukaryota > Metazoa > Chordata > Mammalia > Diprotodontia > Pseudocheiridae > Pseudocheirus > Pseudocheirus occidentalis. The sequence goes on from JAQQSW010008652.1 coordinate 9,410, forward strand.
TGAATTATTTGGCTGATCTCATTATTAAAATGGGCAAAAGTAATGTGGAGTGGGCAGTCTTGAACTGTCATGTGGCCTGATACAGAACCTGACAACCTGTGGCCATGGCACTTTTTTTTTGGTGATATATGGCAAGTGCTCTCAATAGGACAGGAAAGGGGCCTCCATAATCATGGCAGGATTGTTTATAGAGTTTGACAGTATAGTTGACAAGGGAAAAAGATGTTGCCAGGGCTCATATTCTCTGGATATTGAGTCTTACACTTAGATTTTAAAAATCAACTTTAAAACTGCAAGATGGGGAGGCATAGCTACATGAAAATTTTTCTAGAAAAGGCCTGAGGCTTTTTAGTGAACCAAAGATCAGTCATTCATTATTAAATATCTACTGTGTGCTAGTCAGGCAGTTAAGTAGTACAGTGGATAGAGAGGTGGGTCTGGAGTCTAAAAGATTCATCTTCCTGAGTTCAAATCTGGTCTCAGACACTAACTGGCTGACACTGGGCCAGTCACTTAACCCTATTTGCCTCAGTTTCCACATCCATAAAATGAGCTAGAGAAGAACATGGCAAACCACTCCAGTATCTCTGCCAAGAAAACCTCAAACGGGGTCACAAAGAACTGGTCACAGCTGAAAAACAACTGAACAACATTTGCTAGGCACTGGGGATACAATTGTGAACTATTTGTAATTGTAAACTTTTATATTCCAATCACTCTATCTAAGATTAGGGCAGTTCATTTTAAAAAAAATCTAGAAATGAAAAGTGTTTTGCAAACTCTTTTTTTCTTTCTTTCTTTTTTTGTTTTTGCAAACTTTCAAAAACTTGGTTTATCATACTTTAGAGATGAGCATTTGCGTATCCTAGTCAAGGTTTGAAAATTGTAGCTCTTATGTGAACATCTCATAGAGATTATAGGGTGTGATCCGTGATACTTTAAGGAATAGAAAACTCATAAATGTACTTAATGAACACAAAGGACTGTCCTTATCTACAAGGAGCTTTTGTGGTGGGGCAAGGGGGTGTGGAATGAGGTCAGTGGAGGAATCAGCTAGGGGATCAGGAGAGGCTTCATGAACTAAGTGCTTAAATAACCAAGGGGGCAGGAGAGAGGTGCATTCTAGGCACATGAACTCAATTACCGACAGGATACGGTCACCAAAAAAACTGATGGGATCTTCAGTTACATTAAAAAAGACATAGTGACCAAGATTAGGGAGGTGATCGTCCTATCATAGTCCTACAGTGTGCCACCCCAGTCAGATCATTCTGGATTATTGTCTTCAATTCTGTATGCATCATTTTTGGAAGGACATTGATGATCTAGGAATTATCCAGAAGAGGAAGGTGAAGGAACTCAAGATCATGCCATCCAAGAACTGGGGGTGTTTAGCCTGGAGAAGAGACTTAGGACACCCATGATTGCTATGTTCAAGTACTAAAGGGCTATCATGTGGAACAATATTAATTACTAACATTTATGTAAAGTTTACCATGCATCAGGCACTGTGCCAAGAGCTTTACAATTATTGTCTCATTTGATTCTTACAATACCCTGAGAGGTGGGTGTTATTATTTGCAAGTAAGGAAACTGAGGCAAACAGAGGTTAATAAGCATTTAAGGTCATATTTGAACTCAGGTCTTCCTGACTCCAGGCCAGGTTCTCTATCCACTGTGTCACTTAGCAGACTCCTTGGAAGGGGAATTAATTAGATTTATTCTGCTTGTCCCAAGAGAGTAGAATTAGGAGAAATGAATGAATGGAAATTATAAAGCAACAAATTTAGGCTTGATATCAGGAAAATCTTGATAACAATTTAAGCAGCTAATAATAGGCAGCCAGGGGCCACAAGGAATGAAGGTACAGCACTACAGAACCTCAGGCATGGGAGAGAGCCCAAAAGTCATCTAGTCCAATTTATACCCAAAGTGGAACTTCTCCTGTGACATCACGTCATGTGTCACAAGTCATGTGATCAACCAGCTTTGGCTTGAAGACTTCCAAAAAAGGAATTCCATGGCCTATTTACTATATGCCAAGCACTATGCTCAGTGCTTTGAAATTATTATCTCTTTTGATCATTACAACCACCTTGGGAGGTAGGTGCTATTATTATTCCCATTTTACAGATGAAGAAACTGAGGCAAACAGCTTAAGTGATTTGCCCAAGAGCACACAGCTAGTATTTGAAGGTGAATTTGAACTCAGGTATGACCCTAGGACCAGCTCCATTTGAAAAAATTTTTTTTGTTTTAAAGCCTGTTTTTTCAGAGCTATATTTCAAGAAATCATAAATCAAAGCAAACAATACATTGTCCCAGTTTTAAAAAATAAAATCTTAGGCAAATCAGAGAACTACACAGGTCTAGTTCCTATCTTTATTTCTCCTTGCTCTAGGCAACTCTATAAGATTTAAGTTATAGAGAAAGTATCTAAGAGGTATTTTCCTGATCTGGGAAACTAGACAGGTCTAGTCCCTCCCTACCCCCTACACTTTCTCCTTCCCTGGGAACCCTGAAAAACACAGTGTTACATTATAACCAATTTTCATGTTATCCAAGATCTTCTATCTGCTCAGTATTGTGAGCCTGAAATTGGATTGGCTTTGAAATTAAAACAGGTGATAAGAAATCATAAATATGAATAAAAAGCAAAATTGGGATACTTAGCAATACATTTTTCCCCCCTCTCTTTTCTCTGGACATAGTAATCAAATCAATAGCAAATAAATTCCATTTCTGCCAGCCTCAGTTTCCTCATCTGTAAAATGGGAATAATAACAGTGATGGGGTGGTGGGACCAGGACCCCCAAAAGCCCTAAGACCATGTCTCTGAAAGCAACCCAATTCCTCTACCCGTGAGAACATTCTTTCCTTGTTACAGACATAGATAGAGTTGATCCTGTAATTCCTTAGATAAACAACAGATGCAGGAGTGCCTGGCCCATGCCTCTGATAATTCCCTCAGTGTCTGGTATCAACAAAGTTATCTCTGCAAAACTCCCAACTTTTTTCTATCCATGGATCACTGACAATGGCTTCCAGACACCACGACTCCTTGCATGACCTTATTCCTTTCCCATATCCCTTTTCTATGTAAGTTCTAGATTCACCCTGTTAGGCTGCAAGTATTTTAAAGGAACTCTGCCCATTTCTATTGGCATTATTGTAAAATGTCTCTTGATTGAAAGATGGCTTGATGGAAAAATTGGAACACTAATGCATTGTTGGTGGAGCTGTGAACTGATACAACCATTCTGGAGAGCAATCTGGAACTATGCCCAAAGGGCTATAAATAATTGCATACCCTTTGATGCAGTAAAACCACTTCTAGGGTTGTATCCCAAAGAGATCACAGAAGCGGGAGGAAGACCCATATGTACAAAAATATTTATTGCAGCTCCCTTTGTGGTGGCAAAAAACTGGAAATTTAGGGGATGCCCATCAACTGGGGAATGGCTGAACAAGTTGTGGTATATGAATGAATGGAATACTATTGTGCTATAAGAAATGGGAAGGAGATGGACTTCATATTTACCTGGAAAGGCTTATACAAATTGATGCTAAGTGAGAAGAGCAGAACCAGGAAAAATTTGTACACAATCAGGGACATCTCATGACCAACCTTGATTAAACTGGACTCTTCTCAGCAATGAACAGCTATAAGACAACTCTACAAGTCTCAGGATGGAAGGAGATATGTACATTCAGAGAAAGATCTAGAAAGACCAGAGTTTAAATGGAGACTGAAACAATACATGCTCTCATTCTTTTTCGTGTTTGGTTTTGTTTCTTTTTTTCCCCACTGTTCACTCCATTGGTTACAACCCTTCTATACAACCAGACTAATGTCCAATGTAAAAGTATTTGTAGATCCTATACTTGATTGCAGGCTGCCATGGTGGGGAGGGAAAAGAAGGGGAGAAAATTTTAAACTCAAGGAATTGAGGAACTGAATCTTGTAAACTAAACATAAATAAACAAATCAATTAACAAATTATAACCT
>JAQQSW010008653.1:0-13417 GCA_028646575.1 Pseudocheirus occidentalis
ATTTGTTAGTAGCTGTTTAATAGTACCTTGGTTTCTCATGAAGTCATTAGCTTCCACTTGCTCCACTCTAATTCTGAAGGAATTATTCTCTTCAGAATGCTTTTGAGATTCTTTTTCCATCTGGCAAATTTGACTTTTTAAGGCATTCTTCTCCTCAGTGGCTTTTTGGGCCTCTTTTGCCATTTGAGTTAATTTGTTCTTTAAGGTGTTGTTTTCTTCAGTCAGGTTGTTGACTTTCTTTTCATGATTTTCTCTCATCATTCTTATTTCTCTTGCCAATTTTTCCTCCACTTTTCTTATATGGTTTTCAAAGTCCTTTTCAAGTTGATCTATAGCTTGTAGGCAATCTTCATGTTTTTTGGAAGCATTTGTTGTGGAAGTTCTGACTGTTTTCTTCCTCCTCTTCCATGCTTTGATCCTTTTTTTCCCAAAAAAGGATTCTAGAGTTTTATTGCTGTTCTTTCTTTGCTTCCTTTTCTTCATGTTGGTCAGTCAATTAATTGCTTGATTTTTTTTTTAGCTCTGTGGACCTCTGCTCCCAGGGGGGAGAGCTCTGTCCCAAATTGTTGGGGTTTCACAGCTGCCAGAGGTATTAATGGGGTTCTGCAGTCCCCACTAGCTTTGGTTTGCTGAAAGCACACCCTAGGACCACCATCTGAGACCATGATCCGGGCCGCTCAACCCTAGAGCCCTTGGCCCTGACCAATCACCTTGGCCCCCTGCAATCAGCAGGGCAGGAGTTCTGAAGCAGCCCAGTGGAGGCAGTTGCCACTTGCAATCATTCCAGTCGCATCCCTCACTGCTTACTTGCCCTGGGGGCAGTTTGGCCAGACCTGCTTTTTCCCCTCAAATTTAGCTTGAATTCCACTGACCTTTCTCTTAGCCTTATTTCTTCTGGCTTGATAAATGTGGAAACTGCCCCAGGTGCTATAGATTTGCTCCCTTGTATACTCCAGCTGCGGCTCCTCCTGACCGCCCTGGGTCCAGGCCAAGGTTTTGTGCTGGGCTGGCCGAAATGACTTCAGCAAGAGATGTGTTTTCTGTATTTTTGTGAGTTTTGGAGGCCTAAAATTTGTTTAGAGTCACATTTTCTGGGTATTTAGGGTGGCTGTGTGGGAGCTGCAAAACTTTGCTTCTTCTACTCGGCCATCTTGCCTCCACCCCTATGATGTGCAATTCTTAAAGTAATTATATTAAATTGTTTTTATCCTCAACAAAATCTATTTTTTTCTCTTTGCCACTTTTCCTTTCCCACTACACAATAAAAACAACAACAAAAAAATCACCACAAATATACTTAGTTAAGCAAGATAAATACCTGTATTGGTCATAAAATACATGTATATGTATGTGTATACATATGCATATGTATGTACATACACACTATTTATGCATATATGTATGCACCCTGAGCACATGACCTCTCTATGAGAAATGAATCAGAGTTATTCAGTGTTTCAAAGTTGTTTGTCATTACCACGTTGTTGTAATTATATAAATTGTTTTCCTGTTTTTGCTCACTTTACTCTGTATCATTTCATATGAGGCTTACTAGTTTGCTTTGAAATAGTCCACTTAATGATTTCTTACAGAGTAGTAGTATCCCATTATATTTATTTATCATAATTTCGTTAGTGATTTTGATAGAATATTCTACATTTCCAGTTTTTTACCACCACAAAAAAGAGTTGGTTAATAGAGATATGAACATAGATATATGTGTTTATCTATATTTGTAGATATATGGATACAGATATATAGATATAGATATAGATATACATAAATACACACGCATACATATTATTTGTAGTTATAACACCTGTTCTTCCTTTTTTGATTTCTTTGGGGCCTAGTCATGGTATCAGTGGGTCTAAAGCTATCAAGAGATTGGTAACTTTTTGGTCATTGTTCAAAATTGCTTTCCAAAGTTATTGGACAATGCATTAATATGCCTGTTTTCACACAACATGTAACATTTATCATTTCTTTTTTTCATTCAATTTTGCCATTTAATTTCATTCAGCTCTGCGTGATTCTGTAATTATGTTGAACTTGGTAATTAGATAAAAAGGGAAAATAGGGAACTGTAAACAGGTCAAATCAGAGGATGATTCAAAAGAGAATAAGTTAGCAGAAATATTTTCAGCCTAGGCTTTGGACCTTTGATAGCAGCATGGCTGAGATGAAAATAACTTAACAGTCATTATTTAAAAGACCTGACTGAAAACAAGATCAGTGCTTCATAATCACTGATAGAAAAGCCTGAGAAGAATGACACAAGTTACATAGAGTTATCCTTGGAGAACACTGAGTAAAGACACTCATAGCCTTCAGTACAGGGTAGAGACTTATTAACCCACAGCACCTATAAGGCTATAATGTCATTGCTTGTTTTGTATTGCGTGTTGTATAGAATAGGGTTTTCTAGGTATCATGACAGTAAAAGGCCTTCAGAGTTGTGAGTTTTTTTACTTTTCAGTTTATTTAAACATATGATAATTTAAGTATTCTTGGTTATATGGACTTAATTTTCTAATTTTAATCAAACTGACCCTCAAAAAATTGCCTAATAACTTAAAAACAATTCTTGCTGGGGGGTGGCTAGGTGGTATAATGAATACAGCACTAGCTCTGGAGTCAGGAGGACTTGAGTTCAAATCTGACATCAGATACTTAACACTTATTAGCTGTGTGACCTTGGGCAAGACACTTGACCCTAATAATAATAATAATATTAATAATAATATAATAATTCTTGCAAAGAAACCTTGGAATGAAGAAAATACTAAGAATGTGAGCATAAATGACCAAAAAAAATCAAAGAACTCATACTTCTGTCCTTAATATGAGTTCTTCTTCATCTTCATTGTGAGGTAAAAATGCCAATAGAATCTGTAGAGATTACAATAGATTACAATAGATCTGTGAAGATTATTTGAAATATGGATTTACATCCATTTTAATAAATTTTGAACTTGTGTCTTATATTGTATGTTTTCTCTTTCCTAGTGATAGTATGAAGCTGTCAAAGTTACCAAGATATTTAAGAACTAATCTTTTACAGCCAAAAGTGTTATAACTGTTACCTATTTAAAAATAAACAACCAAACACTAAATTAAAAAAGGGAAAAACAATTTCAAAACTGTTTAATAATCTGAAATAAAGTTCCAGTGGAGTTTGAACTTATTTCTCAAAAATGTGAAAATAAAATATCTTCCAATTAGTTTGCAATGACAAAACATTTACATTAGGAGTGCTCAATATTTAATAACTAAATTTTTGCAAAAACTTTGCATAATTGGTATAAGGGTGAAAAAAAGCAATTACCATGAATTAGTAAGTACAAGCAATGAAATGCTTCTTATATTTGGAGCTACTTGTCTTGATAAAGTATCTTTTCCTCCACCTAATACACTCATTAAAATCAAATATTGGAATAACTTGAATTGAGAAACAGACTTTCAAACCACAGTATTTCAAATGATTACAGAAAAAAAATTTAATGATGAGGTCTATTAAATTGTATTGCTTGTATAATATGGCATTAAGGAATATCACTAATATTACAAATTATATTAATAATATTTCATTAGAAAAATGTATCATTAATGTCTTCATTCTTTTTAATTTCAGTTTTTATAGGTCTGACAATATCCATACTATATTTGTATAATAGTACCCACATTTAAGGAGACTCTAGATGGCACAATAGATAGAGCACTGGGTTTTCAACTGGGAACACTTACTAGCTGTGTGACCCTGGGAAAGTCAATTAACCCTGGTTGCTTCAGATCCTCATCTGTAAAATGAGATGGAAAAGGAAATGTCATCTTTGCCAAGTATTTTTGCCAAGGAAATGCCAAATGGGGTCATGAAGAGTCAGCCATTATTAAAAATGACTCAATAACAACAAGCACTTAATTTATAACTATGCATCAGTTGGGGATAAATTCTAGAACTTTAAAAAAACTAATAGGCAAGGTGATCAAAAATGTTTGAAAATAATTTCTATAGCAACATATTCTAAATTATTATTTTTAAATTATTAAAATTATTTTCACCATCTCCCATGAGTGTCAGTTCAATTTTTATCCAATATTATCAGAAACCTTTAAAGTTTAAGTTTCTTAGGGAAATTTAAATCTGCCCTGGACCCTAATCTTCCTTATCAAAAAAAGGTACTGAGAAACACTTTGGAAAGAGAACTTTTTTTTTTAAACCTCACCCAAGTGGCCCCTTTGTCCTATGCAAAATAGTACATGCTCAGCAGCTGGAGAATTCTGAAAAACTATTGACCCTTGACTGACTTGCCTGCAACACATCTCAGTCTGATATCTTTCTCTGACATCTTTGCAGCGTCATAGGTTTGGGAAATTCACAGAGAAGTCATTTAGTCAGTCCTTCTGCCTTCCTCAAAAACTGAATATAAATCAACTTAGGGAAGCCTTACTGTACCTTCCTCTGACGATCTCTAGCCTGAGACCTAGTTATTTTCTGTGGCAAACCATCCTCAAGGACAGTCATTATCAAGAGTCCTTTTCTCCAATTGCTCTCCAAGCAATTCTATTGATAGAAATATAAGAATTTTGCTAAAATGAAATTTCTATCTTAAAATACATATTTATATATCTATTAATAGCAACTTTAATTTTAATAGCTAAAAAATAAAAATCTATTTGCCCAATAGGTGCAAAATATCAGGCTAATTTAACATGGCATAATATGGTAATAAAATACAACTATGCAATTAAAAGAATGAAAATACCAAAAATATATAGAAGTCATCAGTGGAAGTCTTCAGATAGTTACCATGTAGCTTTACTATAAATTCAAGGTTCAATCTATTTTACATATAGTGTTTCTCCTCAGCAGAAAGTAAACTCTTTGAAGGTGGGAACTACCACTTTTTATTTTTTATTTCTAGTTTCTAGAACACTATAGTTGATTAACAAATTCCTATTGATTGAATTTTTGGAAGAATGAATTTAAGGGGTTTTGTGAGAATTTTATTTTATAATTCTATTTATCTTGGTACTTAATGTGTCTTGTTACAAATTGAGCATTTCATCTTTCTCACTGATAAACATATATATGTACATTCTACATTGGTAGGGAATTGTGAGCTATGATTAGGTATTCATAGATCACCTAAAATCTGGAGTGCCTATAAAGGGGGTCAATATTATGAGTAGTTCCTCGGATTATGTCTTTTTGGTGGTAATAGGACTTTAAGAACAGACTAGAATCTCAACCTAAAGTTTAGAGGGAAAAATATTTCCTCTAAGTCCTTGGTAGAATTATAAAGTAGGCTATAAATGATCTTTGAGTTGAGAGGTGAACTTGAGTCATGCCTGGGAGTTTTGAGGCAGACACTTAGTCTGAGAAAAGACAGAAAAGGAGAAATGACCTGGGATAATGGGAGCCAAACAGCAGCAGAAATGGTGACCTGGAGTGGCATCTGAGGGAGAAGAGAGATGTAGAAGAACTGAACTATAACAGAGAGTAGAGAGATATTAGCTTCTGTAAATGTCTTAGAACAAAGAAATCAGATTTATACTACTGGTTAGGATCACCTACTCAAAGACTGAAGGAAGAAACAATGGATGAGCTCTTTCCCCAAATTCATCTTCTCATACATAATAACAGGTGCTCTTACAAACTTCTCTCATTTATTTAAGTCATTTTGCTTTATGCATCAAGAAACCTGAGATCGGTCATAGAAACTTGTATCATGTACTTTGTACTGAGAAAAGGGGAATGACTGAAGCCAGAGGTCAGTTGGAAATATAAAAATTTAAATTAGAGCATAGAGAGAAACATCTGTCTCTTCCAAACTGATGGGACTCTGAACTATTAGAATTTCTTTAATAAATTTTCATCTTATATAAATGATATAAAAATAGCAGAAGGGACCTTGTATACCTGAGGAATATGCATGGTACACAAGGTCCCTTCTGCAATTTTTATACTGTGATATAAATATATAAATAATATATGTGTACTATAATAGACCCACCCCAACCCCCCCACACCCATCCCACTCTCCCACCTCCTCTCTTTCTCTCTGTAGTCAATCAATCATACTAGATTAGATCAATTAGCTTACCTTTTGGGGGGGGAGAGAGAGAGACAGAGAGAGAAAGGGGGAGAGATACAGAGAGACAGACAGACAGACAGAGAGGAGACATGGGGAGAGGGGAAACGAAGAAAAGGAAGAAGAGAGAGAAGGGGGCAGGGAGAGGGCAAGGAGAAACGGTAATAGTTACCAGAAAGGCATAACCTAGGACATCCCCTTTAGGAGAAAAAAGCCTAAGAGGATTAATTTCTTTGTCTTTCCTAAAGGGAGGAGAGAATAGAGAAGATCTCAAACAACCCTCCATGGCAGTACTTGCTGGCAACATAAGTTATGACTCTTCTTGAAAATATTTTGATTCTCTATGCATTTACAGGGAGACACTACAGTAATTCTTTATCCAGGACTTATTATTAGATATCTTCTCTTGCAGGAATTCCTGGAAAAAATGTTATTTTCCCCTCTTCTTTTGTTTTGGAGTATAATTGACATTGTATTTTCTACTTTGCTTCCTTTATCCTTTTTGAATATCTTTCTCCTACTTTGGTTAAGCAAATCTATTTTTGTCAACTGTTGAAAGCATATAAATGTCTCATTTTGTTCTGCTATCAAAACTAAACTACCAGGAGACTGGCCTGAGTTAGATCCAACCCAGGAGAGGAGGTGTTTTGTTTTGTTTTGTTTTTCCTGAATTTGTTGTTGTTTTAAATTAATCCGCCTATCCTAGTAAGTGGTGATTTAGGAATTACATTTGAATTATCCTATACAATGGGCAACCAACTCTGCCTCCTACATAAATGTACACTGGTATTATAGATGCATCACTATATCCTAGAAATATGCTACCATGCAATCTTATATCCAGATTCAATTATATTTAACTGGGTTGATCCAAATATGTTAAAATTTCAGATCATCTGTCGAGTAGTTTTAAAGGTCTTAGTATAGTATTAGAGCAACCTAGAATGTAAACTCAGAAACTGAAATCTCTATAATATGTATATGAATATATATTCTGTAATGATGGAGAGGTAGAGAGAGCCTTTGTATCAGGAGCTTGCATAATAAAATAATTAATGGACAGTGGAAGGGATTTTGGTTTAGGAATCCATCTACACATTTCTGCTCCTAATCAACTTTGTGACATTGGGTATATCACTTTCTTTTCTCTTCTGATTAGTTCCTCATAGGTCAAATAATAGGTTCTGAACTAGGGTACTTTAGAGGTTCCTCCTAGCATTATAACTTTATGATTATAATTTAGATTGGAGGTCTAGATTGGGCTCTAAGAAAAGATTAGATAAAACGATTTGTAGTGCGTCAACTGTTTCGTTCAGGGTTATGCTCCACAGTACTTTCTTGTTGATTTTTTAAGGTAGCAGAGGTGATATTAAACTTCAGGTTAGTTATAATACACAAAACTTTTAAAGATATCATTGATTTTGCTCTAGAAAAGACATAAAAGGTTATCTTTTTGTAGATTTTATAATGAGAATGATATAGATAAGAAAATTGAGATACAGAGAACCTAAATGACTTGTTGAAAATCTCGCAGGTAGTAAATAGCAGAAGCATGTTCTGTATCCATATCTTCAGTATTTTCTTTTGTACAACTCTCTCCATAAACACTGTAATTTTTACCAAATGAGGGAGGAATACACCATAGTAAAAGTAAAAAAAAATATGTAATAAAGTCTGGAGTAAATCTCAGTACCACTAGTTCGTTTATTAATAGTAACTGTCTCTGGTTTCTCCTTGTGTCTTACAACACAGAGATTCTTATTCTACACAAAATAAACAAAATCAGCAGTTCCAATCCCATTGATAGGATCCAATGGGAAACTCTCACAAAAGTCTAATGAGGAGATGGAACTGTACAATACTATAGCTATGGTTGCAGAGTTCAGTCCTGAACCAAGAATTAAGTCATCTCTCCTAAGCAGTACCAAGATAATGTTTCTGAGGCCTTTTGTTTCAGCCAAATCATGTGATCTTTAGTCACAATGTCAATAGTGTATGGTCTGTGCTGGTTTTTGTATGTCATTTTAAATTTATGGCAGAGTAATCAAGACTGGTTTTATACATTGACATAATTCACTTGAATTGCTTTCTCACCTAGAGAGTTATGGTGCCAACAAAGACAGTATACTGCATTCATCCAGCATGCTTTTTTTAATAGTAGCAAATTAATCCCAGATATACTTCTAGACTTCAAAGTTACCAATTTATGTGGATACAGACATATCTTTATTAAGAATAAGGATGAAATTTAAGAGTGTCAGGAATTGGAATTTCTATATTACAAAGAAAAAGTCCATACGATGTATTTTCAAATAAAACATTACAGTGGTTTCATTGCTACATTGGAACCCATTTACCATTACCTAAAAATGCAGTCATTATCATTAAATAATATTAAAGTTTGTATGATTCACAAGATGGACTGGCAATGATGAGTTGGATTTATTAGGCCATTTCTACCACAAGAAAATTGTTTCTTGTCACCCAGACATAAAGCACATCTTTCTATAAAATGTTGACCTCTAGTTGAGAAAGTCATTTCTCAGCTGCCGTACTCCATTTTGCGTCCATTTAATAATGAGTTTTAAATACTGGAATAGGGAAAGGAATAATGATCTCTTCATGAGTTGCTTATTCATCTCATTATACATGATCTTGTAATATGTAAATATTCATTTATATAAATTCTTGATATTCTTCATATGCATTTCAATACACTGCTGATTAGTCTATAAATTCAGAGCTCCACATTTTTAGCTTCATACCAAACCTTTGGAGGAAAATAATATGTTACCATAGCTAGTATATTTCATGGCAATTCATCTTGTATGATTATTCAAAATTCTACTACCATGAAAATAACGTGAGTGAGAAATCCGTGCTGTACAATCTACTTCCTTAAATTAAAAAAAAAACCAAATGAAAACACATGCTTTACTTTAAATGTGAGGAGAGTCAGAATTCTGATGATCAATATACATATTTTGTGTTGAACATCTTAGGTAGTGGGGTGTTAGCTCTTACAGAAATGATGCTGAACTCAAAAGTAATCAAAGAGAGCTATCTCTGGTGGTGAAGAAGCAAATCCTTAGTAACTGATGATTTTAGACTGATGACTAAGGAACATTATTCTAGAAGTGTCCGGAAAGATGATTAGAAAGGGAAAAATGAATGCAATTAGACTGGTTAGGATGCTTTTGAAGCACTTGAGCTGGGACATGGGGGTGTATGTGAGAATGAGGATTTTACCAAAGTAAAGTAAAAAAAAAATGAATGAATGCTAGAGGTGTTTTCGAGGTCGACTTAACTGGACTTCCTTACAGACTGGATATGTCAAGAAAAGAATAGTCCAAAATGACTTCAAGGATGAGAACATAAGAGAGGAGGTAGAAGAAGGTGGCTCCATAGATGGAGAAAGCAAAGTCAGTGCTAAGTAAGAAGAGTGGAACCAGGAAAAATTTGTACACAGTCACAGACACATCATATGTGTGATGACTAGCCTTGATAAACTGGACTCTTCTCAGCAACGCACAGTTAAAAGACAACAGCACAAGTCTCAGAATGGAAGGAGATATCTACATTCAGAAAAAGATCTAGAAAGACCAGAGTTTAAATGGAGACTGAAGCCCATTGTTCACTCCATTGGTTTCAACCAGACTATTGTACAATGTGAAAGTATTGGCAGATCCTATACATGATTGTACACTGCCATTGGGGGGTGGGGAGGGAGGGGAGAAAATCTGAAACTCAAGTGATTGTGGAACTGAATCTTGTAAACTAAAAGTAAATAAGTCGATTTTTTAAAAAGGAAAAGAAAAAGTAGATAGAAAGCTAATTCTTAAGAAATAGAATTGTTTTGGAAAACAGACACTCTCAGGAGAAAAAGGTAAGGAAAAAGGCAGAAAAACATAGAAAGATGGATTTACTTTAAATACTAAGAGAGTCACACTTCTTTAGGTTCCCACTATAAGCCAAATGCTGGGTATGAGGAGTGTGGTGTTCACCAACAGAGCATACATTGCAATATACGTCACTAATAATTCACATACATTCTTAGTCAGAGAGCTGGGCACTGGAGTTCTCATGGCTAACATTGCTTCCTCTGTGGTTTCTATTCTCCTAGGCTCTGACTCCTGCTTCTGCCAGGGCAGGTTTTGGGATACCTCATTTCCAGCATATTTTTCTTGGACTGGTACACATTTTCTCTAAGTCTTCCTGGAACTCAGATATTCACAATCCTTTAAACTTGGTGGACTGATCTATGAATCACATCTACTCCCTTTCCATATGTTTTCAAATATAGGGAAAATTCCTCAGGGTGATAAAGTTGTGAGACATTTGTGTGATTTCTGCCTGAACAAGCACACATCTGCCTTGAGTATCCTGAAACTTTTGCCAAAACTGAAACAGTGCTAGAATTGGAATTGGTAATTACAAAGAAAATGGTTAATTACTTTGAAAGAATAATTTCAGTACAGTCTTTGTGATGAAATACTGTAAGGAGTCGAGAAGATGGTAAGTCATGAAGGAAAATGTATCAAGCAATTTTTTTCAGTGATTATTAAAGTTGATGGAGAAGAGAAGTCTAATGATAGTTATAGGGGTTATACGGATTAGAGAGAAAAAGCTTTTTTAAAGAATTGAAGATACCATGTATGTCCATATTTATAGGCATATGGAAAGGAATTGGCAATACTGGAAGGACTGAAGATGTACAAGAGACAGGATATGATTGTTGGAACACTATACTGAAGAGCAGAAGAGAAAATGAAATCAGGATTCAGGGTACTTTTCTATTATTAAGGAAAGAATGAGAGACTGAGTCATGCATTTATTGATGCAATATTGATTTATTAAACACATAGATATACCAAATTTTATGCTATTTGATGAAAAATACAAACACTGGAAAAAATAGATCCTAACTTCTAAGAATTACATTTGCTTAGAGATTCTGAGGAATGGAGAAAGGGGACTGAAGTAATTCATGCCAAATGGGATTGATCTCAGTGAAGCAGTATTTCAAATGCCATCTATTACAAGTGTAGCCTAGGGAAGTGGATCTGGCAGAGAGGAGAGGAGAGGAAGGAAAAGAAAGTTTACAATACATACTAATAAGTGAAGGAAATGAGGCATCAATAATGGTAGATTAGGAGAGTGTCAAGTAGCAAGGAGGACCCCATTGAAATTTAAGAATAAGTTTGTAGTGAGTGAAATTGCTTTTTTCTGTGACTTTCTGTAGGAAATTGGATGGTGATGGATACCCAAAGAAGAAGCTTCATAGTCTGAGTCTGATGGAAAGTCAGAGGTCTAGTTTTTCTGGCATCCCAGCTAATGAAATACTGGTATGGCAACATGGCCAATGTTCAATATTGCAGGAAGCAACTGACACCAGAATGGAGAAGATGAACACTGGGAAAATAATGACTACTCTTAATTGAGAGACATAGCTCTTGACAAGGGTACAGAGTATAGTTAGAATGAGTGAAATAATCTAATTCATAATTACGTCAAGTTCTCCTAAAACAAAACTTCTGTGACAGGAAATGTAATTATCTCAAATATCAAATGCATTAACACATCTACTTGTTACTTATTGAGAATAAGTTACAGAATTGATAAAGAATTTAAAGCCCTTCTCCACTCTCTCCTGACTTACCTAGTTCCATCATTTTTTTTGCCTAAAATCCCAAATCTTTGAACACTACAGCATTGCTTAAGGATAGCAAAGATAATCTATTCCTGGGTGATTGCAGAGCTTGCCTTGATGAGCCATCCTTTTTATCTCTAATGTTACCTTACTGATTAAATTTCTGCATAGGATAGGAAAATATAAGTTATAATGGAGAGAAGTAATGAGAAAGCAGTTACATCATGTGGATACTATCCAGATTTTTAATATCATATGATTAAAGATACAATTTGATATTTGTTCTCAAAATTTTCCTAAAAGACAAAAATTCAGGAGAACTGGGATAAAATTGTAACCTGTCTTAATGATTGCTGAAGGGAAATCTCATCCTGAAGATGAATAAAGCATAGGCTTGGGAATGAGCATTAGTCAAACACCCTGAAAGGAATTCAGGGCTCTCCTTCACATCCTATTAACAAAATTGGAATGAATGAGCTTGAAGAGTTAGCCCAAGTTGGCAGAGGAGCAGCTGTGGCCTTCTAGGTTAGTGATGCAGAAGTAATAGCTAAAGCTTCAAATGCTGTTCACAAGTCAAAGGACATTGAAGGCAACCATGAAGAAGATATTCTAGAGGGTGCAGAAATCACTTGGGAGAAGGCTATTTTGATCAATGATTCAATCATTTGTTTTGTTGGGAGTCAGCAGTGTTCAGCTGCCAGAGAGTCACCCAGCTGCATATCCATCACTCTGCCTTTATGAGAAAAAAAGCAAATGACCTAAAAGCAAGCTGACATCAGGAACATTTTCTCATCAAAAAAACAAATTTCAGGGCATTTCCTTGACATCAGTTCCCAGACAGCTATTTGTCCCATATCATCTGTACCTGTGGCTTCATTTATAGTGTAGTACAAAAAAAAGTGAAACCAGTAGTGAGGACCCTGAATCATCCAGGAGGAAAAAAAAAGGATTAAGTTGAATGTATCTCTTCTTGGCCCTATGATATTTAGCATTTTTATGAAAGAGAGGACATAAAGGCATAAATTACATATTGATTAAATTTTCAAAAGGCACAATCATAGGAGGAATTGGTGACATATTTGATGAAAAAGTCAAGCCCCAGAGTACCTTGAACATTGGGCTGAATCTAATAAAATTAAACTCAATGAAAAGTTTTATGGATAGGATTTTAAAAATCAGCTTTAATAAAGTGAAAGATAAAGAAGTCATAATGTTAAATCAGTTTATCTATGAAAAGTAACCTGAAGTTTTATACCACAAAAAAAATATGTCAGCAATCTATATGAAAGCCATAAAAACTCATGGAATCTTTCAGTGCATTGAGAGGCATAACTGGTGATAATCCTATTGTTCTCTGTCTTGGTCAGCCCACATCTCAATTAGTAGGCTTCAATCTCAAAGCCACAGTATAAGAAAGACCCACCATGAGATGGCGACAGCATGGTAAAGGACCTTGGATTCATAAAGCTCAGTTGAAGAAATTGGGACTGATTAACTCTGAGATACATCAGTTATCTTTACAGTTATCTTTTCCTCTTTGCAACTTCTACCCATAGTTCCTCTTCTTGTCCATTTGGGTTAAACAGAATACACCTAACCCCTCTAACACAATGGATGCAGTAGCCCTATACCATGCCTTAGAATGAACCAAAAAAGGACCTGAGAGAGAAGT
>JAQQSW010008654.1:0-13416 GCA_028646575.1 Pseudocheirus occidentalis
AAACAATGTCCTGAGGAGTGTGTGTGTGTGTGTGTGAGAGAGAGAGAGAGACAGAGAGAGACAAAGAGACAGAGAGATACAGAGAGAGACACAGAGAGAGGAGAGAGAGAGAGAAAGAGAGAGAGAGAGAGAGAAGGAGGGAGGGAGGGAGAGAGAGAGAGAGAGAGAGAGAGATTGGCATAAAAGAGGTATTGCCTTCCTCACAAGGCAGTTGGGAGGAAAGCATTTTATTGATATTAATGCACTCTAGAAACTAGCATTATGGCAGTGGTGTTGGTGTCAGTGGTGATGTTGCTGATAGTGATGATAATGGTGATTCTGTTGATGGTAATGATGACAATGAAATGATTGTTGTGTGTGGCACAGCCCCATCCTATAACAGCAAACAATGTCAGAGTAGGGCTTCAGCTGAATCAGGTCAGTGTGTGATCCAAAGTCACAAGTCAACAAGGAAGACAAATGCAGAATATTGTGTATCAAAGGCAGGGCTCGCTAAGCTAGGTGTCCTCAAGCCATATGCCTCACTTTTTGCAACTGCCTTCTTGGATCGAATCATGTGGCACTAGCTTCTCTGGTGGATGGTGGCAATGGACACTCAGCCTCAGTCACAAAACCTGCACTACTTATCTCACGCTTTTGTTCATGAACTAAGTGCATTACAGGTTATAAAATACTATGTAAATTAAAATGCTACTGATACTGTTTCTCCAGATCCTTCTTGAAATATTAGTCCAGACGCTTGTTATAATTAGTTGGGGGAGGGATAGGGAAAGTCAAGAAGCAAAAGGGAAATTATAAGTCTAATGTTTTTCCTCTCAATCCATTTTCCTGCCTTTCTCTTCCATGTTTCTGTGTTTCCATGTCTTTGTGTATGTGATTTGTCCATTAACCCATTCAGGTGGAAAAGCCCAGCGCTCCAACCCCCAAACCAAAAAAGACCCCGACAAGCCATAAACCGCTGAAAAAGGCCAAAGAGAAGCAGCTGGCGTCTGGCCGGACCACCAAGAAAAAGGGCCCAACAGCGAGTGGAGCCAGCGGGGCTGGGCCACAGGACAAGGAGCAAAGTAAAGAGATGAACAATAAACTGGCTGAGGCAAAAGAGTAAATTTCCTTGCACCTTCCTTCCTTCTCCCTCTTTTCTCCTTTGGGTTTTTTGTTGTTGTTTATTTGTTTTCTTTTTTTTTTAAATAAAGGCCACAAAATTAATTAGAGCTTCTAATCTGCTTTGGTTATAAACCTGTTAGAAGCTTTTGGGGGAGGGGCTGGGGAAGGGTTGTTGGTTTCTTTTCCCATGGCTGGCTAGAAAGCCTCATTGCTAAGATCACAGATTCCATCATGCTTCCAGCACTCCAACCCACTCTGAACATGCAGGACCATTAAGAGAGGGAGGCACAGGTCTCCAATTACCTGTGCATGCCTATCCATGTTAGTACCCATCACTCTCCTCCCTATTGGAAATGGGGTCCGAAAGGAAGGCTGAGAAAAGTATTTGACACAGGACACAGAGGCTTAGTACCATTGATATATCCCTGGCCTGGATTTGAGTCCTGGTTCCACCATGAGGTTGTGCATTTCACTTATTCTTTCTTCTTAATATCTGTTAAATAAGGAAGCTAGAATAGATGATTTCTGTGGGCCCTTAAGGGTATGAATTTCTGTGATTCTTTAAAATTTACCAGCTTCTTTCATGGAAATCTCCTGGTGCTGCTTCAAAGTATCCACAGAAATGCCTTCTCATGCTCATTTTTGGGGTCTTTCATGGAAGATATATTCATTTATCAAATTCAAATGATTATCATGTGTTACAAAAAAAGTGCCAGTAACTGTTTGTGGAAGTATAATGAGTGATCTTGACTTTAATGTAGATAAAACAAAATTAGTCACAATTGTTGGGATTCATTGTGTTTTTATAGAAGGGCTCCACTAGAAAGATAGAGCTATGTTTGTTTCCAGTAATTACCCTTGAAATTCTGTGTCGATTCACAAATATCCTAAATAATCACTTGGAGCCAATATAGGAATGTCTTAGGGATGTCCTAGAAGTCAGGATCAATTCACCAGGGAGCAGAGATGGAAGCAGCTATTTGCCCTAGAGGCTGAATATTTTTTTTGGCTCAGAGCCTCAGACTTTGTAGAGAAGACCAATTCAAAGTAATAAAAATGAAAGAAGAATATAAGAGTCATTTCTATAGAGGATTCAGAAAGTGATGTTCATACGTCTTAGAAAGAGGCAGGATACAAAGTAGAGATAGTAATAAGATTTGTGGTGGGGTTTTTTTTTCATTTTTTCTCCTTTCCAAATTCTTCTTTCCTCCTCAGAGAAGGACAGAGGTCTCTGAAGCATCACTTTGTAGGAAAGTTTCTAGGACTTAGTTGGAGATTGAAAGATGTATGATAAAAGTGGTTAGCAAGAGTTTGGGACCTAGATAATGACCCAGTGAAGAGGTTGGTGTATTGTGTAATGTGTCTGTATGGTTTGTGCCCCAGGTCTCAGGGTCGCATTTTCCGTATCACCATGGGAATCATTCCCAAATTTAACTTTAGAGTAGGAATTAGTTAGGATGTCAATGTGAAAATACCTTCAGTACTTAGGAGGGCACCATGGAAATAACCCAGGGAAACAAGGCCTTGGGACCACTTGAGGACATAACTCATTCTGACCTGCATGCTTTCATGGGCCCCACCTCACTGATCTCACAGTGATCTTCAATGTCCCCAAACCAAGGAAGGTGTCTTAACACTGCTTGACAGCAAGCATCAGCTGCTGGTTGTGGTTTTTTCCTTTCATGCAAATAAAGGAAATTTAGATATATCTTAGTGGAAGTAGAATAAAGGTCTCACGGTTCCTCATTTCAAAGATACCCTTGGGTCCTTCCTATTTCAAGGAAGTGGACTTACACTAAGCTCTACAGGACCCTTAACCTTAAGGCCAGAACTTCCGTTTACACTTGTCTGTTTAGGGGTTATGATGAGCCTGACTATCCAACTCCTCACAAATTAACTAAGCATAATTAACTAGTGACGCTTATCAGTGCCCTGTTAGACCCATCAGACCCACCTTTCATCTCAGGATATAGGACTGTGAGGTTGATAAAGAGCTATAGAAAATAGGCAATGCTGGTCAAAAATCAGACCATAAACTCTGGTCATTCCTACTTAAAGTTTGTTTCAAGATGCATTATAAATGGAAGTCCAAATCTCAGCTGTCAGCTGAAGTTCTTGATTAGAAGTTATTCTTAAGAGAGAATCAGATAATCTTGACATTGCTCAAATTTCTGTTGCTCTTTCTAAAACTCAGCATTCATCAGACTGGTTGACCCTAACTGTGGTTTGCGTTTTAGGTACAACACAATCATATCAATTCCTTTCAGATCACCTTGAATTCCTTTAAAATTTAGAGCATTTCAAGTTGATATTTCAAAGTGTGGATAAGATAGAAGATTTTTTTAAACAGTGGGCCCCATTCTTGCCACAGCATGGTGGTCCTGTGCACCTGGCAGCAAAACTCTTTTAAGAACTTTTCCAACCAGATGATTTGGGGACCAGGTAATCAACATCTCTTGCCTCTATGGTGTCTGTCATTTAGTAACAAGAGCTCTAATCTTGAAGTGAGGAGACCTGAGTTCATACACAGACTCTAATTTTTATTAGCAATGTGGCCTCAAGCAAATCACCTTCCCTCTTGGGACCTGTTTCATCATCTGCAAAATAGGGGTAATAATTCACCTCACAGGAAAGCTGTTATGAAAATTCTTTGCAAACCTTAAATAACCAACACTTCTGTAACTCCTTATGACATAACAAACCATAAGGTTTACAGATGGTTTACAAACCATCATCCCATCTTACCAATGAAGAAACTGAGGCTCACCAAGGTTAAGCGATTTGTCTGGGGTGCTACATAAGTGTGAATTAATGATATTGCACAGTTGCACAAAATGATTGCATTTGTGAAAGTCACTATACACAGTGGCATGGTTTAAAATGTCTTGTAACTATGTTCTCATACAGAAAGATGCACTCTTCAGTTTGGCCTGAAGCTACGGATAGCTTCTGCAGCCCTGCACAAAGCATAGAATTTGACCTCATCATGGAATTTAATGAAGTATAATGCACATAGTTAAGTCTACATTCAGTCCATGGTCCTTGCAGAACAGAACCGCAAGTGATTCAATCTAGGAAGTTCAGGTGATGATAGCTTGGAAGCATTTGGTGAGTGCTATGACTGGGCAGGGAGAAGGGAGCCAGCAGACCAGTTACATGGAGTAGGTATCCATTCTTAAAAATCTATATAACTAAGTAATGTCATCAAGAAAACACATTCATTCATTCATTCATTTATTCAACATTCAGCAAGCATTTATTAAGCACCTACTGCATGCCATTTAGAGTTTCCTTTGAATCTTGTGCTTCCTCAAGAAAATCCTTTTTCCCATTTCCAAATATAACTCACTAGGGGTTTGGTCACCAGATGATGAATTTTATTAGCCTCAGCAGCTCACAAAAGAGTCTGCTAAAGTATGGAGGTATGGTAGTCTGTCTTACTGAGGGGAATGCTTACACCAATGAAATCACATATCCTTCAACTGTTAAAGTATGATCAGATTCTGCTCCAGCTTACTTCCCATGCCAATCTGTAATCAATGTGGGTTTCATGTAAAATGTACTGTCTCCTCCTAATGAAAATGGAGGTGCTTTGACCACCTGCTTCCTCCTATTCTGAATTTTGTCCTTGTACCTGGCTACCTCCCTTTGCAACGTCATGCTCAAGCTGTTCTTTTGTTTGTCCTGAGAGTTTGCTGAATAAAAATCCATGCTCTTGCTTACCTGCAGTTTTCTGTTTGCTACATTCTTCTCATCAGACCTATGGACTTTTGCCTTGTTGCGCCAGATGGGAAGCATCTAATTACTATTTTGTGGCCTGGGTTTTGTCACCTCTCATGGATTATCTATGTACTGTGCTGAGCCTTCTGTCCTTGCTGTTAGTAGGAGAATGACACAAAGTACCCATGTATAGCCAATTGATTGTGACGTGCTTGTGGTCTTTGCTTGCTCAAAAAGAAAAAAAAATACACACATACACCGTTTTTTTTTTTCAATGATAAATAAATGCTAAAGACAAATACCATTTTCTTGATCTTGTTTCGTTGATGAGATGCAGTGGGTAAGTGAAGGAGCTTCCAACCTTCTCTGTTTGAGCACTGTCCCACAGCATGAGCTATGCTGTGTCGCCAGGGTTCACCATAATGCAGTTTGCCTCTTGTAGATTGACACCCAAATCCTAAACATATGCTGTACGAATTAACTCTATGTTGGGAAAGATGAAGATGGACCCTGAGGCCCACTGACCAGACCAGGTAGTGTGATTTTTTTTATTTCAAGTACTGGTGAAGGAATGACTGCTTTCATCATCACCACCATCCTGCATGCTGAGGTGTGTAAACCTTAAGATTTGTCAAAAGCTTTCTCTACAACAGGTCTATGAGGTAGGTAGCACATGGAGGATTATGCCAGTTTTACAGATAAAAAAGCTGAAACTCAGAAAGAACAAATCACTTGCCCAGGATCACAAACTAATCATAGCATTTCTGCATCCAGGGGTTCTCTTTCCATTATGTCAAGTTGCCTCCTGTATGACTGATTCCTTACATACTTCCCTCAGTAATGGAAAAGGTTACCCCAGTCTTAAATGCCATTGATCTTTATGATACAGCTACTGAGGTACTTTAAAGACATTTTGTGTCTTCAGAATTGTAGCAAAAAACAATACTACCTAATGGAACTTTACACATGGACCATATGAAATTGTCAAGGGCCAAAGATTCCCTCTCCCTCCTTTTAATGTGGGAGTCTTTAAGATGCCAACCAGGACAACATCTGAAATGTCAAGTAGTGATTAAATGTCAATTAGTGCAGTGAAATGGGCACTGGACTTGATGACAGAAAACCTGGACTTGGGTCTCAATTCAGTCACTTCCTAGCCATGGGGACCACCCACAAGTCAACAATCACTTAGTAAACACCTACTGTATACCAGATACTGTACTAAGCACTAGAGATACAAAGAAAAAAAAAACCAACCCATTCTTGAGAAACTCTTCTCCTATTGAGAGAGACAGCTTGCAAACAATGGTATACAAATAAGACAAGTGCAGGGTATGCTGGAAATACTCTTAGAGGGAAGACACTAGCATTGAGGGGGATTAGAAAAAGAACATTCCCTTTTTCTTTCCAAGCTTCAGTTTACTCATCTGTAAAACAGGAAAAATAATATTCAGACAACCTACCTGATAGAGTTCTTAGGGGAAAAGTTCTTTGTCAGCTATAATAGATGTGTGTGTGTCTGTGTCTGTGTATTTTCTAGAGAATGATAATTATCTTTTATGGTAATTTCCTAGAGAATGGTAATTATCTTTATAAAATTAGGTTTTATTCCATGAGATGGCAAAAATCACTGGAAAAAAACCTATATCCAATTAACTCATTAGTACTGCAATTCTCAATTCTATGTGTGTTTATATATATATATGTATGCACATATATATCCATATCAATGTATGTGTATATGCATACATGTATATCCTTATAAATTTAGATATATGTGCATATGTCTATATACATGTGTGTCTGTATACATGTGCATGTGTATATACCTATATACATGCATATATGAATACGTACATATCCTAAACATATATATATATATATATAATATGCATACATATACATATGTGTTCCAGTTGTCAGTGACCAGTAAGGGAGAGACCCAAGCAGGGTATAAAACAGTAGAAAACTAGATTAGGAATCAGAATACTTGTGTCTTAGTTCTGGCCACTAACCTAACTGTATGGGCCAAGTGCCTTCCTTTCTCCAAACCTCCGTTTCTTCTGCTGTGAAAAGAGATATTTGGGTGGTATGTCTGAGGTTCCTCTCAGCTTGAACGGTGTGTGAATCTGTACCACACACCTTACGTGTGTGTTGGGGGAGGAAGATAAGGGAGAAGAGGTGAAAGAGACATCTAGACAGGAAAAAAAGAAATAAAAAAAAATAAAAATACAGAGGCTGAGAGAGTTTGAAGTAGAGGAAGACTCAGAATCAGCAGGTGAAAGGAAGGCAGGAAGCTCTATTAACAAATATACCCCATGGTGTGCAGGAGAGCAATTATACATAATTTAGCATACCTCTTTTGTGAAAATGCCTCTTTGATGTCTGTCAAATCTAGCATAACTCATTAATTCTCCCTTTAATAAAATGGATTATTTTAGATGTAAAAGAAAATTGTGGTGGTCAAAACTTGCCATGAAGCATTTGAACTCTCACCTAAATTCAGGGAATAGGGATGATCTTGATGTTTTCTCCTCATCTTGTTCACTTGGAGGTAAACTAAGTCTCTGCTTGTGAAATTCAGGAGGGTTAAGGTGTCGTTTGATAATGGAAAAGGTTACCCCAGTCTTAAAAGCCATTGATCTTGATGATACAGCTACTGAGGTACTTTAAAGACATTTTGTGTCTTCAGAATTATAGCAAAAAATAATAATATCTAATGGAACTTTACACATGGACCATATAAAATTGTCAAGGGCCAAAGATTCCCTCTCCCTGCTTTTAGTGCGGAAGAATTTAAGATGCCAACCAGGACAACAGGCAGTGTAAAATGACTTAGCTCATCACTATCCCCCAACACCTAACAAAGGCTTTCTTTGCACATGTTCATCTTATTGAATTGAATTATGAGTTAAAAGCAAGTTTTAAAATGCTATATCATGCATTGAGATTTCCCCATTAATTGAGAAAAGTATCACATATCTGTAATGCTTTAAATATTACAAAGCTCTTTATAACACATACACACACACATTAATCCCCATTTTACAGATGAAGGAAGTGAGGTTCTAAGAGACTCAGTTCAATAAAGGCTTGCCCTAAGTTACAGACACAGGTAGTGTCAGAGCTGGGATTCGAACCCAGGGCTCCCGGGTACAGAATCTCAGAGTTGGAAGGATACCTCAGAAATCATATAGTTCAACCCAAATTTCAACAAGAATCTCTCATACAAAATAATAGCTTTTCTACATTTAATGTTTGCCAAGTGCTGCGTAATTACCTTTTTATCCCCCGCAATAACCCTGGAGAGGTGGGTGCTGTCATTATTACTACCATTTTACAGATGACGAGACTAAAGTAGACAAAGTTTCAGTAATTTTCCCAGGGTCACACAGCCAGCAAGTGTCTGAGGCTGGATTTGAACTCAGGTCTGTTTTGATTCCATGTCTGACACTCCACTGTGCCCCCAGCTGACTCTAACTTTGAACCCAGGTTGGCTTAAGCTGGGTAGCATATAATGGAACTATTATCTCCCTTTATGCTGGGTACTATGTATGTCTCTCTAATGCATGCAGAATAAAGTAGCATTAACCTTCTCAATCAATATGTCCCTGTTGATGAATATGAAGTTTGCAGTCAACTCTAGGTATCCCATCACCCCCTATTCCTACAGCTCAAGTAGCAGTTCAGGAATCCATGCCCTGTTCTCAGACACCATCTTCTTACCCAGGAGTAGATTGTTCACCTGTCCCTTCCCAATGCTATATTTGTGAAGTTAATTTTTTGAAGCGTAGTATAGACCTTTATATTTGTTCTTAATAAATTTCATCCTATTAGATTCAGCCTACTATTACAGTCTACTGAGATCATTTTAGATCTGAATCTTATCTTCCAAAATGTTAGTTATTCCTCATGTTATCTACAAATATTGGCATGCCCTTATCCAAGTGATTAATAGCGTTAACAGCATTCTGGTGACCTAACAGCCTGACTACTCCATCAAGGCTGGGAATGTGTCTCAGATGGTATAATGAGCTCCTGGTGAGGCCATACTGGATCTCAATGGTCACTGCTTCCCTAAGTACCCACAAGGCATCTCTTTAATCATGTCTTCTAGAAATTAACCAAGAATTAAAGTCAAGGGCATTTTCCTATAGCTTGGAGACTCTTTATCTCCCCCTTTTGAAACTTGGAACAACATTTGCCATGCTGCGGTACTCACTCTTTCTCCAAGACCTTTCCAAGTTCACTGACAGTAGTTCAGTAATCGCATTGCTGGTTCTTTCTGTACCTTGGAGTCTAGCTCATATGGGACGAAGGACTGCTATCGAATCTTTTCCTCACCTATTTTGAGTTGCTAGTCCCTGGAGACTTTTTTTGTTCTAGTCTAGTCTTCATAGTCCAAAGGTAATTGTCCATGGAAGAGAACATGGGGTAGGGGAAGAGTTCACACAGCTCAGCTTTCTCGCCATCCTCCAGGATCTTAGTCTAGGATTTCCTAGAGGAGTCACATGTTCCTAGAGTCCCTGTTCTTTCTCCTGAAGCAGCTAGCTTCTAGAATCTCATTCCTAACTATTAGTTCTAGAATAACAGTCCACTTTTCTTTTGCCTTAATAATCATTAAAGTAGCATTAAAGCAAGTCACAAATTATTTGCTGCTCTGTATATGACAGAGAGAGAGAGGGAGGGAGAGAGAAAGGGAGGGAGAGACAGACAGACAGAGACAGAGACAGAGAAAGAGAGACAGAGACAGAGAGAGATAGAGACAGAAAGACAGAGACAGAGAGACAGAGAGTGAGAGAGAGGGAGGGAGAGAGAGAGGGAGGGAAAGAGAGACAGACAGACAGACCGACAGAGAGACAGAGAAAGAAAGACAGAGAGACAGAGAGAGAGAGAGACAGAGAGACAGAGAGAGGGCAAGAGAGAGATTTTAGGTGTCATACAGTCTTGTTTTCAGTTATATTTTACCTTGTGGCACCATTTGGGGTTTTCTTTGAAAAACTGGAGTGGTTTGCCATTTCCTTCAGCGCATTTTACAGAGGAAACTGAAGCAAACAGGGTTAAGTGACTTATTCAGGATCACACAGTAGGTGTCAGGTCAGATTTGGACACATGAAGATGAGTCTTCCAAGACTCCAGACCCGGCATTCTATCCCTTGCACCACCTAGATGCCCAAAAAGTTGATGCCCCTATCACAACTCTACCAACTTCCATTCTTAGTTTGTGATATGTTTCCCATGCTTCTCCAAGGCCTCCTTTTGTATAGATGGTTTGTAATATGCTCTAATGACAATACTCTCTGTCTCTATTGATGTTGACCCAAATGTTCCCCACCATGGTCCCCTCCCCACCGCCACTGTATTCCTGGATTTCCTTATCTATTTTTTTCCTAGACAATGCTGCCCTGCTTACTAAACTCTCATCTTGTCTCTTCTGGTTGTTTTTTGAAATAAGATCTATGTTTGTTAGTCCCATCCCACCAAGTCTGAAAGATACTTATTTTATATAAAAATCACCTCCTTGGATTATAATCTCTAATTCACCTTTTTTTAGTATCCATCCTTGGTGAATTTGCTTATAGATGTTGACAGGTACAAGTTTTATTGTTAATACTCTTCTTTTGTTTTTTTTTTATTTTTTAGGGGGGAAGGCAAAGCAATTGGGGTTAAGTGACTTGCCTAAGGTCACACAGCTAGCAAGTGTGTTGAGTGTCTGAGGTCAGATTTGAATTCAGGTCCTCCTGACTCCAGGATGGGTGCTCTAGTCACTGCGCCTAGCTGCCTCCTGATACTCTTCTTGATTCTTGTTTACTAAGAATTACCAATCCTCTCTTTTATTATTTTTTTCTTTGTTTCTTTAAGGTTCCAGTTTGTCCAATCTATTTAAATGAATTTTTTTCTTTCTTCTTTCTTTAATTTAAACTTATTTGGATTTAATAAACTTATTTAAATTTAAACTGGCTTGACTCACAAGACTCTAAACAAATATTTTTTTTTTGGGTTTGGGGGCACTGCATCTCCTCTCCCCCTGCCTTCTGAGCCCATCATTTCCACAACTCAAGCAATGTACTAGAAACGAGCCATTCTTCCAATACCTTGCCTTCTAAAGGTGCCACAGTCATTAATAATGTGATCCATACTCTGAAAACTTGTCAGGTGGTGGGAGAATAATAGATCATGTTCTTTGGTGGTGGAAAAGATAGATCCTGGAGTCAGGAAGGCCTGAATTCAAATTCAGCCTCAAACACTTGCTAACTGTATGACCCTGGGTAAGTCACTTAACCTTACAGTAAACAGAAATTAGCTGTAAAATGGGGATAATAGTACCTACCTCACAACTTTATGTTAGAATTATTATTGTGAGGATCAGATGGGATAACATTTGTAAAAAAGTGCTTATAACAGTGCCTTCCAGGTAGCAGATGTTACATAAATGCTTATTCCTTTCCCTTCCCTTCCCTAGCCTTTTCAAAGTTTAACCCCAAAGAGTTTTGTAAAAAGGATTTGTATCAGGCTGAATGCCTTTACAAAGAATGTTTATCTAAGACGAAAAAGATGAACAGTAACTATTCAATTCAATGAACATTTATTCAATAGCCTGCTTTGTTCAAGAGTCTCCGTTGGGCACTAAGGGATACAAAGATTGTCACCATCGCTATCATCATTGTCATCATCTCCACCAGCATTGACATAGCACACCACAGTTTGCTAAGCACTTTCCACATGTGTTGGCTCAACTTCCTCCAGTACATCACACTTCAGAATTTTCCAAGCACAGTTCAAGATGGCCCCACGTAGGTCACAGTGGAAGGATGAATTATCACCCCCATTTTCACTGGAGGAACTAGGCACAGGGAAATGAGATGACTCGCCCAGGGTCACCTAGGGAGGCTGGAGCATTTTAAAATGCATGCCAGGTCCAATGGCTGCTCCAAGGCAGGTACTCCTGACATTACACCAAGAACATAAGCTCTAGATCAGAAAGAGGCCTTTAAAATCATCCAGCCTAACTCATTTTAAAGATAAGGAGATTGAGACCAGGACAAGTCAAGTGATTCACCCCAGGTCACTGTAAGTGACTGAAGTTAGTTGTAAGGCTGGGGTTCCAACCCAGACCCTTTGACTCCAAAGCCGCTGTTCCCTTCACCTGCCCAAGCCCTCAGGGAACTTCTAACCTAGGAGAAGATGAGGACAAAAAGAGCTATAAGATCACATGTATAAGAACAAATGTAAGAGGAAGGGACAAATCCTAGGAGACATCTAAGGAGTTTGTTGAAGGGGACAAGGAACAATCATCATTTACCCCAGCCAATGGTCCTTAACTAGCAGCCACCTAGAATAATATTTAAACTTTTGTTTCTGTGGAGAGATGGCAAGCAGAGAGTGGAGAGGACGCCCAGTCTGGTGAGTGGGATTCCTTGCTCTGCTTCTTGCTAGATAAATGACAGGGTGGATCAGTGGCCCTGCCTCACACATCTCTGCTGCTTAACAGCGGGAAAGTCGCTTCCCCTCCCACGGCCTGCTTCCCTGAGGTGTAAAATAGAGAGGTTAAATTCAGTCATCTCTAAGACATCTTCTTTGTTCTGTGTTCTAAACTGCCATCTCTAACATTCTGTGTTCTAAGATTTCTACATACTCTAACATCCACTGTTCTGTCTTCTAAATTCTCTTTCATCTCTAACATTCTGGGTCCTAAGGTTTCTACTAGCTCTAACATTTGTTCTATGTTCTAAACTCCCTTCCGTCTCTAACATTCTATGTTCTAAGGTTCCTTCTAGCTAAAACATTCTTTGTCCTGTGTTCTAAGCTCCCATCTTTAACATTCTATGTTCTAAGGTTCCTTACAGCTCAAACATTCTTTGTTGTGTTCTAAATTCCTTTCCATCACTAGAATTCTGAATTCTAAGTTTCTTTCTAGCTCAAACATTCTTTGTTCTATGTTCCAAACTCCCATCTTTAACATTCTGTGTCCTGAGGTTTCTACTAGTTCTAACATTCTTTGTTCCCTGTTCTAAACTCCAATATTTAAAATTCTATGTTCTAAGCTTCCTTCCAGCTCTAATGTTCTTTGTTCTGTGTTCTAAATGCCCCTCAAGTTTTTACATTATCTATAACTAAAAATTTCAGTGAAAATGAGAGAAGCCAAGCTTCTCTGATCCCTTAATGTCTGTCTCCAAAGACAGTGACTTTTGCTTTCCTGGATATTACTTGGTTTATTTTTATTGACATGGCAATAATAATTTAGTCTTTGGGGAAAATTTTTGGAGCCCCACCTGATAGAATCACTGTCAGTTTTAACAGTATGGGTGGCAAGCTTAACAGCAAGAACATATTAATATCAAGAAATACCTGCAGTCCTGAGGTTTGTATATTTGACAGAACCTTCTGTCATTGAGCAAGAGTGAGGGGGAAATGCATTTTCAGGTGCTACCAGATGTTGTCTGTGCCCTACAAGAATACTTTAGAAAATTACAGATCACATGCCATACTTGCTAGGGACTGGCAGGTCAATGGTACTAGCAAATGTTAACTGGAGCAGAATAAAAAGACAAATGCATTAGCAACAAATGATAAATGGTCTGACCTTAGGTT
>JAQQSW010008655.1:0-13416 GCA_028646575.1 Pseudocheirus occidentalis
TTACCTTTTAAAATATGTAAAGGTAGTATTCATTCTCCACTTACTTTATTCCACACCTCTAAATAAATGGCAGGAAGATATATTATGTCTTTCCCACCTATATATTAAGGGTCTGCTTACTCCTAAGGGATCCCGTGTCCATACAAGGAGTTCTCCCATTGGAATAACTCCCTGGAATAAAAATGGCAAAGCGGCCTGATAGAAATGTACTTGAGAAAGTATAAGAGTTAATGCTTTTTTTTTGTCTTTAGTCATTTAAATGGACACCACAGGCCTCTTACTAATGTATTCATTCTAAATATAACTGGGCTGAATTAGCTTGTTTTGGCCAGTCCAACAGGAGCTCCTGCAGACAAAATAGGCTGATAGCAGATTTCATTTTAATTCCTCTTTCCACCCAACATTAAGCTGTCTCCGATTCAAAACAACCAGAAGCTAATCTTATGGAGTCATGAAATGATATTTTTAGAGCATTTGCATTGGCACTTTTACATATTATATAATAGAACAAAATTTAAAAGCATTCCATCGCCATTTATCTCTTTATCCATCCTCAGGCAAGCCTTTTTTGCCTTTTTCTTAGCGCCTCATGAGAAGCTGTTATTCACAGGATACTTTATGCTTCATTAGAATAAAAATTGAGGCAAAGCTTGAAGTTGCTCCACTTGATATGAAATTTTGCTGTGAAAACATTGAGAATCTACTTCTCTTTCATCTTATGTAATTTTTTACATAATGCCATCTTATGGCATTTTTTAACAAGTACCTTGTCTAGATGAATTGGTTCGATGAAAGTGAGGCTGGTAGACAGGAAAAATATCTGGAAAACATTATGGTGGTAAGATGAGTTCTCTTCTGTTTGGCCCTTAAGCTTTTGTCTTGGGACTAATTTATGGTCTCTGACCTCCCCCAAATCTCATTTCTGTTTCATTTGGTAGGGACATTGCAGAAATTTCTTTCAGATGTCACCTCCTTATAATTACCTCTGTCTTTACTTATCAGAATGCCCAGTGATCTTTGCTGGAAAGTTTGATTCTTCAGCAATTCAATCACTTAAGACTTATTTAGGAATATAGCATGCCTGGGTTTTAGGGATTTGCTGCCTGGTTTGGTTTTGTGTACATTAGAATTCAGGGCTCAGCAACCTCTTCAGTCCAAAAAGCACCACAACAATGTACTTTCGTGACCTTAAAGGTATTGGATGAATAGGTAAAAAGGAGGAGGAGGAGGAGGAGGAGGAAAAGGAAGAGGAAGAGGAAGAGGAAGAAGAAGAAGAAGAAGAAGAAAAAAGTAAGGAAGGAGAAAGGAGGAAGAGAGGAAGGAAGAATAGGAGTAGCATCCAGAAATACTGGTTGATTGTCTTTTTTTTTAAGAGGTAAGGTAAGATTGGAAAGGATGACAAAAGAAAGAAAACTGCTAGATATTGGAGAGGGTGCAGGAAAAGAAATACACTGTTGGTGGAACTGTGAATTAGTAGAGCCATTCTAGAAAGCATTTGGGAACTATGCCTCAAAAGTCTCCAAATTGTGTTTGCCTTTTAACCCAGCAATACCAATTGTAGACCAATATTCTTATGAACATGTACACTGTTACTTGTTGGCCCATATACTTTGTTGGAGATGAGTGATTGAGTCTCCACCATTGGGGACAGTTAGAAAGTTGTGACTTGAAGGAACCCCTTTGTACTGGACTTACCCCTATAAAATGGCTTTAGGGTGGGCCTTTGATACTGGAGGTATCCTGGTGGTAAAAGGTGGAACTCAGTGGGCTGTCAGAGAGTTGCCACATTCTTTTCTCTTCTGAAGGAAGCCCAAATCACGATGTGGTGCCTTTAGTCTGGAGGATTATATAGAGGTAAAGGTGAGACTCATTGGAGAAGGTAGGAAGTCAGAGTGTTTGGTTATGATCTACTTTGAGCCCTTTATGTGTTTTTTTTTTCATGTTTAATGTGTATCAAATAAAGGCTGTCTTACTACTGATATGCATTTTCTCCCTGAGTGCATTTAAGGAACTGGACATCTTTGTATCCACTTTTGTGGAGATGCTGACACAAGGTGTATATATGTAAGCTATAGTTAAAAATATCCCAGAATGAATTCTAGAATGACCCAAAAGGAGTTCAAGAAAGAGTGTAACTCTGACATTGAATCTGGTGCCAGACCACATGTGACAGAAATCACTAACACCTTAGTGTAAATGAGCATGTTAGATTCCATAGGGGAGGAGCCCAAGGGCAGCATGGGAATGCAACACAATGGGGAAAAAAGGGAGTGAAAATTTCAGGCATACCAGTAGGAGGCACCAAAAAGCAAATCTCAACAGCTTCAAGATTGTGTTTTGGGCCAAGCTCAAATGAGGGCTTATTGTTGGAAGCTGAGGATTTTCTTTCGGAGTTTGAATATTTTGACATTTGGGATATAGGGTAAGCCCATCTTTTTTGGTTAGATTTTAGCTGGGCTTATTTTACTTCCTGCATTTTATTTTATTTTGCTTAAACATCAATGAGTGTTAGTCATTGCTTTGTTATGCACCCAGAGGCCACGAATTGAACGTTTTATGAATTGAATAAATAAATAAATATTGTCTTGGCCAAACCACCATATGTACTGCATGTACTGTATATACATGTCTGGGGTTTGGAGTCAGGCTCTAAAATATGCATTCTTGTTTTTCTTACAAGTTTCATAAGCAAACTGGGACATGCCAGAGGAACCTTTTTTTTTTCCCTAAAACCAATACAAACATCCATATAACTGAGACTTAGAGAAAAACAGGCAACGAAAAGAAAGAAGGAAGCATTTTTGAAATCACTAATGAGCAGCATTCAATGGAAGTGTTTTGGAAATCTTGTGAGAGATTTATTTGAAAGAAATCTTAGAAAAGCAAAGGGAGATTGGGCACAAGAAAAGATGGAACGGATATGGTTTCATTGTTTCCTCCTCCCAAGACTTTTTTCTTTAACTATAAAGAAATTATTATTGTTTTAGAGGGGGAAAATGCCTCAGGTTTATGAAGTTTTTGCTCCTTGAAAAAGCTTTTCCCTTTTTTAATCTGCATGTCTGCAGGTGCCCTCTAAATTTCTGGGGAGTTTCATGCATACATGGAAAATCAGCTAGCCTCCACCTCCTTGATATTATACGGAGCTTTTAAAAAAGAAAACAACATTCAGGCACACCATCGGCCATTTTTTATAATGTTGGAGTCAAGTAGTACAAGTGACTGGCGAAGGGCTCGCTTTCTGCCTTAGACTCTCACACACGTCCTTCCTCCAGTATATAAGGCCTTTGATCTCTGTAGGCACATGCCATCCACCTACAGCTGTGACCCATACTTGGCATCCCCTGGAAGGGTAGAGAAAGGTAGCATGTGAACCTGATGCCTGCATTCAATTTCTGCTCTTATATTTAGCAGTTCATAATTTTATGTAATATTTTACTTGCATGAAAACTATGCACAGAGTTGAGTGATAACAGATTTTCTCGTGGTTTGACTCCGCTTTGTTTGGGTGAATACCGGCTGCAAATACAGACTTTAATTAGAACTGTGTGAGCTCAGGAGTACCTGGACTCACATTAAGACTGGCAGTTTTTCAGAAAAATATCTCAAGTTCCTGGAGCTGATTTGAACTGGGCACAATTTTTCTATTTTCCAGTTTATGGGGCACTGCAATTATGGTTGGAGCATTAATCCACAACATAGGAACATGAATTGCATAGGAATGCTTTCTATCTCCTAGAGCCCCATCACAGCTAATCAGCCAGTCTGACTGCATTCCTGCTGTCACTGCTTGGTGGCTTCTGCAGCAGCTAGCTTGAAGTCCAGGGTCCCAGCCTCTGGAATTCATTTCATCTGACTGTTCACCAGGGCAACAGGCCACAGAGAAGACGTAGCATTGCATGGTGAGAGCAGCAACTCCCTTTTCTCCCCCCCCCCCCATTTTCTGAATTGAATGGACTTTTGGATATGTGTATATACATATATATATATACACACACACACACACACATATATATAATGGGCCTCAGTTTCCCCATCTGTAAAAAAGGGCCAAAATTTGATGGTTTCTCTCCTTTCAGTCCTTAAGAGCCTGTGCTTCTGTGATTTCCAATGTTTTCTTCAGTCATTTTCAGAATGGTTGTATAGGTACCAGGCCAGCATCAAAGCATTTTACTGGATCCATAGATACAATGCAAGAAGACAAAAAATTTCTAAGGTCTGTAGGGGATGAGGCGAAAATAGAAGTTATTTGCTTAGGGACCCTTGATTTTATTCTTGTTAAAGCAATTTTGGGGAAACCAGACTGGTGATTTTACTAGTCTTCAGAAAGAGACGCCCAACAAGGAAACTCCCTCTACTAATCTAAGTAAGCTTCTGCTCTGAAACTTGTAATAATAGAATGACAGCTAGCGCTTACACAGCACTTTGAAGGTTGTAAATCACTATGTACATGTTCACTCATTTGATCTCAATAACTCTGGGAAATCAATGCTATTATCATTATTTTCATTTTATAGATGAGGAAATTGAGGTCAACTGCAGGTTAAATGCCTTTGCTAGGGTCACACAGCTAGTACACGTCCAAGGTCAGATCTAAACTCAGGTCTTTCTAACACCCAGTTCACTTCTAAATGCAGCACAGGCAAGGGTTGGCTGAATCTATAATACTGCTGTTGCCGGACTGTGCCAGGCAGGTCACTGTGGATTTTACTCCTCACTGTCTGACTTCTTGAAGATCTTAGCATGGACTAGATTTGTGGTGGTGCACTCTCTTGACCTTTTGAAGCTTACAAGGTCATAGTCATCTCTAATGTGTTCATCTAAAAGTTAGAAATAATAGAGGCAACAGAGACAGAAACAGCAACAGGGCCGTGGACTAATGGACCACATGGCCCCAGGACTCTCCAACAAGAGTTTATGTCTTGCCTCCTCACTTGAAAACAGACAGGAATGTGGACCAGCTCCCTTTGGCTGGATAATGCCTTTTGAATGTCTGCCTATGCAACCAATCAACTGACTTCATCACATGGTTCACAGACTGCCATGGAATTTATAGAATTGCATCGTGAAATCATATAGTGTGTCCTTATAAGCACTGGGTTCATTATATAGTCCCTTTCATTACAAAAGGAATAATCTTACGGCAAAAAAGCATCAGGGATTATTCTGAGCTCCAATTATTTGCAGCTCATCTTCCTGAATTAGTTACAGCAGAGGAAGAAGTATTTTATATCCTTTGTTTCTCTTTAAACTGTGTTCTTTTCGTTTTTAATTAGTAAAGTGGCTTTTAATTGGTCCACAAGTGTTCGTTGCATTTTAAACCTTGACCTTGCTGGACTAAGTCTAATTAGGTTTGTCCCACAATGAGTTTTCAATGTCAAATAAGGGAGTTTGTATTTTATCTTAAGAGATAAGACAAAACTATTGGAGTTACTTGAGTAAGAGGGTGAAGCCTAAACTGTAAGTATCTCTAGAGCAGTGGTTCTCAACCTTCCTAATGCTGTGACACTGTGATACTTGTATGTGGTGTATCTGCATGCAGACCTGCCTGGAGACAGATAGAGGAGGGGTGTCTCCTCTTGGTTCCTAAGACCACTGGAAATATATGTTTTCCGATGGTCCCCTGTGACCCCTGTGAAAGGGTCATTTGGCCCCCAAATGGGTCATGACTCACAGATTGAGAACCACTGCTCTAGAAGGTCCTTTTAAGGTTATGGAATGCAAGCTTCTCAAGGACAAGGACTGTTTCATTTTTGTCCTCAAATCCCTAGGTCTGCAAGTAGTGTATACAGCACAGTAGGCATTTGAGGAATGTTTATTGATTGGAAAGTTCAAGTTGGAACAATACTAGGAAGAGAAATCATTGCATCTACATTAAATGTGATGCCCAAGTTGCAGTAAGAGAAAAAATGAACAAATAGGTCATAAAATGAGGCTTGTTAACTGTTGAGTTTCACTTTCATAGCTGGTGAGCTCATAGAGTCTATGATAAGAATGAGACTTTTTGGAATGCCGTGGTGGCCAATGGAAGCCATTTGCTGGGAAGAGGCAAAATAGCTTCTGTAAGGGGAAATGATCATTGATTTCTCTTTTAGAATGCAGGTGAATAAGTATGTGGGCAAGTAGCATTCCTCAGTGGTCTTTAAGTTTACAGAAAAATTTTAGATTAGATTTCATACCATTTCATTACCAATGGGGACTGGTGGTTATGTCTTATCATGGATAAAGAACCAGATTTAAGATAGGAAAACATAGGCAGGGACAGATAGATGGGCACTGACTTTAGTGGGCAGAGAAGTGCTAATCATGGATTCTGCTGGGAATCTAGATAAGTTAACCTACTTTCTGATTTTCCTTATTGATTAATGATCTGAAAGACTAAAATCTTTAGGTCTGTATAAGACACTAAATTCTTCTGGAAATCAAAACACTAAGTCAATTAGTGGAGAAAGATTTCATAAATCTGTGTGAGTGGGCAGAAAAAGTGGCTGATTAATTTCATTGTGAAATAGAGAGTAATTTATTTAAAGGAAATACCCCAAAATATACTGAATTATGGGCTCTTATCTATCAATACCAATCCAGAAAAAGCATCGTAGGGATCCTTATAAAATGTTCCTAAACAGACATCAGTCCAATATTCTGTTGAGGCCAGATGACCAAGAAGACCAACAAAATTCCATGATGGACTTCATCAGGAAATAAATTGGAAACAAAATAGACATAATGTAGCTAAAGAAGTCGGAGAAAGGGAAAACTGGAATGATCAAATGGATAGAAAGGCTTCCATCTTAATTGCTATTATTAATTGAATCATTTATTTACTATGTTATTAAAATAGCATGATAATAATAATAAAGTAATTATTACCTACAAAATATGTTTAGATATATTATTTTGGAACTGTAAACTATATATAATTGACTGTGTATGAAAGACTCTTAAGTGGAAAAAGATATTCTAACAAAAACACAAAGATGGGCACTCATATAGTGTCCATCATCCTTAGCTATTAAAAGGTTAACATTTCTTTGCTGAAAAAGAGGAGGAAGATTACTGGATATTTCAAGAGTACATCATGAAGAAGTCAGAATAGAAACAGAATAGCTCACATTTACATAGCACCCATGTGCCCAGCACTGTGCTGAGTGCTTCACAGTTACGATCTCATTTGATCCCTCACAACCACCGCGGGAGAGGTAGGTGTTATTATGATCCTTATTTCACAGATGAGGAAACTGAAGCAAACAAAGGTTAAGTGACTTTCCCAGGGTCTCGCATCTAATAAGTGTTTGAGCCTGGAACTGAACTCAAGTCTTCTAGATTCTGGCTCATTCCCATATCCATGGCACCACCATTTCAGATGCCTGAAATCTACAAAAATACCTTTGGAACAAGCAGACATCATTTCACCAAGCAATAGTAACAACAGGTATGTGCCATTAGATTTGTTGAATATAAGATGGAGCCTGAGAAGTGGCAGGAATCCAAGAGTGGAACCTCAGGGCTATCAATGGGCAACGTCACCATGAACTCAACCAACATCTTATGGACAAATTTGTCAGACAAATGGCAGAATCATGAAAATTTGTGGAGTGGAAGGCCTTACGATGGAAATGTAGGATCAAGTCATTGCCACCAGAAATTGGAGCCTGAACTTCATGATTCATTAGAGATTGTGCAAGAAAAGGTAGAAATGGGGTAACAAACCCCTACAGTGTCTATTGAGTTCACATTGAGAGAATATTTTGCAGTACATAATGGTGGCTGGAATTATGCATCAGAAACTCGCCATCTTTCACAGACAGATGGACATCACATCTTACTTTACACATTTGGTTGTTGTCCAGTCATTTCAGTCATATCTAATTCTTTATGACCCTGTTTGGGGCCTTCTTGGCAGAGATCCTGGTGTGGTTTGCCATTTTCTTCTCCAGCTCATTTTACAGATGAGAAAACTGAGGCAAATAAAATTAATTAGGAAACGTCTGAGGCCAGATTTGAACTCAAGAAGAAAAGTCTTTTTGACTCCAGGCCCTGCACTCTATTACTGTGACACCTAGCTGCCCACATTTTTTACAAATACAGATTTCAAAATATCCTTAACTACTCAATCAAAAAACTGTATAGAAGCGTTATCACATACCAACCTGGTGCTCACCTTCATCCAGATATAACAATGGTTCATAAAAACTTAAGAACAACGTTCTAACAGATATCACCATACAAAGTACTCATAATCTCCAAACAACATGGGAGTAAAAAACTTTATAAATGCAGAGATACAGCAGATGAAATCAAAATTAAATAGCAAGGAGAACAGAGCCAAGATGGTGGAGAAAAGGCAGGGACTCCCCAAAGTCCCTCCAAAGACTTTTAAATAATGCCATAAAAAGATTCTGGAGCAGCAAAACCCACAAAAGGATGGAGTGAAACTATTTTCCAGCCCCAAATCAGATAGTAACAGGATGAGGTAAATATGCGTCATCCTATCTGATATTGGAGTTGTACCAAGTATGCTTTCAGAGAACTTATAGGAGGAGAACTTGTGTCCTAATACTTTTATTCAGGTCTAAAAAGCAGTTATTTCATCTACTGTTCAATAGGTTCAAGATCATTAAATAGTAACAACAACAGGATATTGATTTGTCTTGGGACTAGTTGTATCTGAATTCCATTGAAAAGATGAGAACAAGATGATGACAGCTGATGGTTAGGTTTGTGAAGCACTTTGCACACATTGTCTTACATCTGTTAAGCACAGAGTGTTGGACCCTAATAGACAACACAGGCAAATGACAGGACAATTTCTGCCTTACTCTTTTCTTCCTCTTTTCACCCGTTAAAGAAGATATTCCCTAAAACCTTTGGGTTTCTTTTTCTTTTCCTGAATACTTCTCCCTAGTAAGCTTATCAAAAGGCATTGAACCAATAGTTGTTGCCCATTTAGGCTTGCACATAGTAGGTGTTTAAAAATATTTATTCATTTGATAAAACCCAAATGACTGATGGGCTCACACACCATTCATGATCATTGCAATTCTTTTGAGGCAGCATGTTGTGATGGAAAACCCATCTGGATTTAGAATCAGATGATGTAAGTTTGAATCCTATCTCTTTGTATACCTGAGTTATTTAACCACATTTGGAAATAAATGGGACAGAATAGATGATGTCGAAAGTCCCATTCACTTTCAGATCCTATGCCCTATGACTCCTACAAGTTTCAACAATCACATCTATGCTAGTGACTCCCAAACCTCCATTCCCAGCTCTTATTATCTCCTGAATAGCATAAGAATCTTTCCAGCTGCCTATGGATCACCTCCCTCCACGTGGATGCTTCACTGGTCCCTTTAAAACCAAGCTCATCATTTTTAAAAATTGAACCTTACGGTTTTTTTTTAAACTGAGCTTATCATTTAAAAACCAGAATCCTATCTTCTTTATTTGCTAATCTCCAGCAGCAGCATCTTCATTCTTGCAGTCAACCATGCTCATAACTTCCATTTAAAAAGATGCAGACTGAGAAGAAATATGATTGATATTTATGTAATCATGAAGACTGCTGAAAGAGTGGGCACAGACTTGTTCATCTCAGAATACTAAGATTCTGGGGCATCCCTTCAAGTCTGACAAAAGGACAGATTTAGGACAAATAGAAGAAGTTACCATTTTATATAATGCGTAATAAGAATATGGAACTCATTAGTCTCCCAGAGATGTTTCATACTTGTAAGTAAGTTGAAAGAATCATACAAAGTTGCAGATGAATAAGAGTATATTATACTTGGTGACCAAGAGAAGGGAGGGGCATATGGAATATATTCTTAACCAGTTAGGTTTAATGCTATAGGGTAGCCATCTGTAAAGATCCTTTGGTGTAACAAAACTGTACTTGGGTTGAATGGCTTGATCTAGAATCGTATGTTTTACGTGATTTCAGGATGCTTAGTACCTTTCAAATGAATCTTAAAATAATTCCAAATAGTGAAAACTCTTACTTCTCGGAGTTTTGCTCCAAGTCAGATAGAGATTCTTTTTCTGTTGCTTAATAATAGACATTTAAACACATAAACTTAGTGATTTGTTTTCTATTAACATTATGACTAGCATACCAAACCTTAGATGACTAATCTTTTCTCCAAACAAGACTCACTTCATAAAATCCCATTGAAATAACTGTGCCCATAGTTGTCCTAACAAAGTGGTATTCTGTTGTAGAGGCAGCATAGCATAATGGAAAAGCTTTTGGGATGCAGTCAGGCAAGATCTGGATTCAGATTCTGATTCTGATTCTGACATTTAAGAGTTGTGTGATCACACACAAATCATTAAAGCTCTCAGGCTCATTGTATTTGTCTGAGAAGTGGGAATCGTGATGCCTCACAGGTGTGTTGTGAGGCTCAAATTCTATATGTGTGTATACATGTGTGTTAATATCTATGAATATGAATGTACACACGTTTGTGTGTGTGTGTATATGTATATAGAATGCTTTGTAAAAGGTT
This sequence comes from Pseudocheirus occidentalis, assembly GCA_028646575.1. Classification (NCBI taxonomy): domain Eukaryota; kingdom Metazoa; phylum Chordata; class Mammalia; order Diprotodontia; family Pseudocheiridae; genus Pseudocheirus; species Pseudocheirus occidentalis. Next base: position 10,509 of record JAQQSW010008655.1, read on the forward strand.
TTGGAAGTAGCTAGCGACAATGACAAGAGCAGTGAACTTTCAGTCTCAGTCTCTTCACTTGTAAAGTGAGACTAGGTGGTTGCAGTAGGTAGGGTGCCAGGCCTGGAGTCTGCAAGACTCATCTTCCCAGGTTCAAATCTGACCTCGGACACTTACTAGCTGTGTGCCCCTGGCCAAGTCACTTCAACCTGTTTGCCTCAGTTTCCTCATCTGTAAGTGAGCTGGAGAAGGAAATGGCAAGCAATTCCAGCATCTTTGCCAAGAAAATCCCAAATGGGGTCACAAAGAGTCAGATGTAACTGAAACAAATGAACAACAATGACAAAGTGAGCATAAAATCTACCTCACTTAGTGTAAGAATAAAGAAATCAAACGAGATATAACTTCTATAAAACACTTTGTAAAACTACTTGTTCAATCAAATATTAGCTGTCATGTTATTTTATTTTTTAAATTCAAGGGCCTAGTGCCATCATTTTTCATTTTGACATTGCTGGATTGTAGCAGAATAGTAGTTAATGTCCTATTTTGTGTGAGGAATATTTTTCATTTTTTGAATCATTATTTTGATTTCTACTAACTAATGCATAAAATGGCAGCCATAGCTTCTGTTCCCTCCCTTCTTTAGCAAATCACTTTTAGTGTAAAAAAGAAAATCCATACACAGGACACAAATGGATTTCATTAGTTCTCTTTTAATAAGTGCTCATGGTAGGGTTAGATGGGCATAAATACATTTCAGTTGAACAAAGTGTATTAAGTATCCATATCCATAACTAGAATAAAGTCTCTGGGGCTATGTCTCAGGGTGCTGACATCTGGTAGGGGCACACTTCCTGAAAGGAAAGTATATTTATTGCCCATGGAAGACTAGAGACTGCTACATGTGTGGCTCAGCTCACCTCACCTCATGGTCTTCCAACAGCCTACACTATGGATTGGGATCCTGCTCCTTTACCCAATCTCAACCCCAGGATCCATTCACCATAGTGCCCCTCCCCAATGATACCTCTTTTCCCACCCTACCCCTCTCATGGGTACACTTAGGTTCTTGCTGGAACAACTATGCCTATAGCAGGATGGTCCTCTTTTCCACCACTGCCCTCTTCCCCTGGGAATCTCCTGGGTATGCTGCCAAACCCATCCAAAAAAGGGAAGAAGAATAATGTAAAATAAATCCACAAAGTTGTATTGGGTCATGGTATAGTATGAAGAGTGCTGAATTTAGAGAGTCAGAGACTCGGGGTTCAAATCCTAGCTCTCCTGCTTTGATCCTCTCAATAGCCTTGTCTGCCTTAAAGAATGTCACTCCAAAAGTGATGCTATGGACAGTGAGTTGGCAATAGAGGAGGTTATTAATAAGGTTGAGGAGACAGATCCAAGATGGTAGAGTGGGAAAAAGTACCACATAAAAAATACACTAGACTGAATCCTGACAGGAAAATCAAGAACCAGTTCCAGTGGAACATTTGTCCAGCCCAATTCAGCACAGGGAAATAAGGAGATCTGTGGATGGTGGGGATGATGTCAGCCAGGAGCATGCTGGCCACATGAAACACTGCAGTGCCTGGAAAGAGCTGTGAACCAGGGAAATAGGAGGTCTTACACTCATACAGGACATCAGTAGACCTATAGCGGGTTGCTGAGATGGGGACAGGTGTGAATTGGCAGCTTTGTCATCCACTACCCAGTTTTGAGTCACAGATCCACAGTAGATGGAGAAAGGGGCCTGATCAGACAAGTGGTGTTTCCAGTGGGCAGGCCAGGGCTGTGTCTATAGAGGGAGAAAGTTCAGAAGGCAGCAGTATCATCCACTGTGATGTGGCTCCTTCGTGTACAGAGTACCTTCCCACTTCCAGCAGCCTGCAGAGGCATAACCAGGACAGGAATCTCAAAACAAAGAGGGGCCTACAGTTCTGTTTAGAGGCAACAGAGTTTCCCAGTTAGAAGACAGGGGTCGATTCCGTTAGCAGTCTCCTCTTACACAGACCCAAAACTAGGCCAGGATTTTGCAGAATTCAGACAGGGAGGCAGAAATCAGACTTTGCTCTGTATCAGACCATTTTGAAAGACCTGAGAGTTTGTAGGTCCCCAGCCTGTCCCTGAGTCCCTGGAATAACACAACACTTGATACCCTGAAAAAAGCAGCCACAGGACCACCTATGGCATTCCCATAGGTCCAAAATCAGACGTAGTCTGGAAGAATGGGCAAATAAGAATAGAACCACACCACAATAAGATATTATGGTGGCAGGGACACTCAAGATACAAATGAAGAAGAAAAATACTCCAAAATATCTACAAGCAATGCCTCAGAGAAAAACACAGCTTGGGCACAAACTCAACTTGAAATCCTGAAGAGACAAAGCAAGAGTTTAAAAAAATTTTTTTAATGCTTTTTATAAATGAAATGAGAGTACTTGAGGGGAAAAAATGGAATAGAAATGAGAGCTATAGAAGAAATATTGGAAAGGGAATTAACAGCTTGGAACAAGAGACAAAACCTACCCCAAGCAACAAACTCTTTAAAAGACCTGAGTTCAAATGCGACCTCAGACACTTAACACACACACACAAAACCTAGCCATGTGACCTTGGGCAAGTCACTTATCCCAATTGCCCTACCTTCCCTCTCCAAAAAGCAAAAAAAGAAAGAGAAAGAAAGAAGAAAATTAGCATGGACCAAAAGGAGACCAATGACTCTAGGAAGCAAAAAGAAATAAAACAAAGTCAAAAGGCTTTAAAAAAAAGAAAAAGAAGAAAATGTAAGATATTTCATAGCAAAAACAATTTAAATGAAAAACATATGAAAAAAAAATTTCAAACTATTAGTCTATCCAAACATTATGACCAAAAACAGAGCCTAGAAATCAAGAAATCTTAAAACTGCTCAGATCTCTTATAACTA
>JAQQSW010008656.1:0-13416 GCA_028646575.1 Pseudocheirus occidentalis
TGTGCTTCCAGCATCCCTCCCCCAGACCCTGCCCTCCCCTTCATCATCCCACCTCTCATTCCCATGACCCCTACTCTCCTGTGTGGCCTGATGCCAGTTTAGAGTTTATGTCATTCCTTCCCTAAGCCAGATTCAATGAGAGTAAATGAGAGTAAAGTTGTAACAGTTATCCCTTGCCTCTTTTCTATGGGGTGATTAACCCCATTTTGTCTCTCCCTATCTCCTCTCATTCTAGTCCTCTCCCACCTCAGAATTTCACCTTTTAAAGTATCATCCCTTCATATTCAATTGATCCTATACCCTCTATATACACATATACAACCATGCTCTGATTGGTATTCATATGCATATATAGCCTCCCATAAAGACATGTGTATTCCCTTCCCCTATCCTCATACTAAGAAAAGTTTCATAAGTTACTATTATCGTTTTTCCATTTTGGTATAGTGCAGTGATTTTCATGCTGTTTTCTGTATTTTGCCTGCTGTGGACTTCATACCTGATGCACTTTGTCGTTACATATAAAGATATAGTTTTTATTAGAAATAAGCTTATCCCAACTTGGAAAATTAGTCTTAATGGGGTTTCTAAGTACAAAGGTGACATTACTGTTTATATGTAGAGGTGTGTGTGTGTGTGTGTGTGTGTGTGTGTGTGTGTGTGTGTGTGTGTGTGTAAAAATGGTATTTCCAAATTGTTTTTCTAACTTTAAATATTATATATCTCTTTTTGAAATTTCCATAGGGGTATTGAATGGACAAGTTTGACTGGTTTTCTCTCATTTGCTACCTCAACACCCAACAACTTGGGCTTAGTGAGAAATGAGCTTCAGCTGGTTGATCTTCCAACAGGTTTGTATCTTTAGGGTTCTCTCTCTCTCACTTCCTTACACCTCCCTCCCCATCCCTGTAAATAATGGCAAGAATTTTTTTATTATTAATACCAGCACCTTGCATAATGCATTGTATTAGTTGGTACTCAGTTGCTTTTTTAATTTAAACAAATTTAGTATGTAGTCCTATTCTTAGAAATTGGTATTAATATGTCTCAAATATGTGCATAATTTTTCCTGGATATTCAGTTTATAAGCATAGGATTTTAGAGTTGGAAAGAACCGAGATATCTAATCCAGTCACCTCACGTTATAGATGAGGAAACTAAGACCCATAGATCAGAAGCCTAAGAAACTAAGATTTCAGTCTCATATCTTCAGTCTTGTGTGCTCTTTTTTCCCTGCCTCCTCACCTTTTGTCTGTTTTCCCTCCACTAGTTACTTATTTGGGAAGGTGGGTTGTAAGAAGGAAGTTGGGGGAGGCTCCAAAATTATGGAAATTGATCATCTTTTTGTGTGAAAAATAGGTCTTACTCCCCCCCACCCTGAAAAGCAAATAATTCAAATTCCTTCTGTTCCTGTACCCATCCTGCCACTATACATACATCATTTATAATTTTTAACATTTTAAAAAATGGTCTTCCCCAAATCCAAATCTACCAAACGTATATCATTCAAAATTTTAAATATTTTTAAAAAGTAACTTCTTACATATAGGAAATTATTTGTATTTTCAGCAGTTATCCATAATCATCTAATAAATTTTTTTTTTTTGGCTTTTTGGAGGGCAGTTGGGGTTAAGTGACTTGCCCAAGGTCATACGGCTAGTTTTTTTTTTTGTGTGTGTGTGTTAAGTGTCTGAGGCCGGATTTGAACTCAGGTACTCCTGACTCCAGGGCCAGTGCTCTATTCACTGCGCCACCTAGCTGCCCCCCATCTAATAAATTTTAATATACATTTGTGAAGTCAGTCTTTTTCTAAGTTTTCTGTTAAATACTTTGGTCTTTGAAATACTCTTTAAAGGCTCTTAAAGATTAAAGAATCCACAAATTTAGAATTTTTGTCATCGTTGGTTAACTGAATAAGGGAAAATAATATAAGAAAGTAAAGGCTTTATATTGAAAATCATTCCTGCAATTTTATTTGTTTAGAATTATTAAAGTATAGAACTGCGTAAATTTCAAGTAGAAGAATATGAAAGTACTGATATCCCAATAATTCTGAATTATTTTATGGTTCATTCAGTGGTTTTTAAATGGAGGATTTTCGACAAAACTTTTTGTATGCTCCTTTAAAGTACTACAGTATTATTAGTAGTGTTCCATGTTTCCACTAATAAAATATCTTCGGGCATTTATTATAATCATTTCTTCTTATAATTTTTAAAATATATTTCTAAAAATACCATCATCCGTAATAGCAGAGTTCAGCATTGAACCATAAGGCATCAGTTCTACCTCTAGACTGTTATTCCCAGGGTATAATTGAGTAAGACTTTCAAGTTCCATGGACTTCTGGCCATCAGTGCCAGACTGCATAGCCACTGTACTTAAATACCTTTCTCTGTTATCTCATTACATAAACTTACTCTTTTTTTTCCAGTTATTCTTTCCACAAATTTAGAGGTCGTTAGACAACTTAATACACATTTCTCCCTTTCTCTCACCATGATTATCCATGAAATACTGCATTCTTTTGTTGTAGGAAAGGATTAAAATCAAATTCCTGTTAAAAGGAGTTTTGTAACACACCTGTACACACATGCGTATGTGTACGTGCGTGTACACACACACACACACACACACACACACACACACACACACACACACACACACACACACCCTGGACATAAAACTCATGTTTTAAAAGGGTTATTTCCTATACATAAAAGCCTTGTGGTAACAATGTGTTCACTTTTATCTAACAAAGATTTATCTTTTGGGAGAAAATTTTTATTTACACATATAACTATTCCTGCTGTAGATAAAAGTAATGTTTTCATAGTCATTTTGAGGCAAAGAAAGCAGAGCAAATCAGTAGCTTCTTTTAAAATTATTGCCATCTTCCTTTCAATAAAAAATGGTGAAATGGTCTGGCAGTGTAGATGAGAAGAAATCAAAGGTTTTGTTTTTTATATTGGCTATATTTTAACTGTTTGTATGACCTACTGGTTTTTGTTGGTCATTGTTTAATTTCCTTGAATTTTCCTACTAAATTTCCTAATTTTCCTAGAAAAGAAGGTAATATTTTTCTTAAATACCACAGTTTAAGAAGGATTTTAATAAAAGTAGAGAGAATTCAGAAGAGGGTCTTGTGTGAACCAGTGTGAATTAGTTGAAGAAATTGGGGATAAATAACTTGAGAATAATATTTAGGAGGAATATAATAGCTGTCTTTAAATATTTTAAATGCTGTCACATGAAAGTGGGATTAAACTTCATTCTGTTTAGCCCTCATTGGTAGAATCAGGAATAGTAGATGAGGGTTCAGGGAGGCTGCATTAGCCTCGATGTCAATAAAATCTTGAAAAATGGAACAGGTTGCTTCAGGAGGTAGCAGATTCTTGGAGCGGCTAGGTTGCATAGTGAATAGGGCACCGGCTCTGGAGTCAGGACTACCTGAGTTCAAATCCAGCCTCAGACACTTAACACAAGACTAGCCATGGGCAAGTCACTTAACCCCAATTGCCTTGCCTTCCCCTCTCCAAAAAACAAAAAAAGGATGTAGCAGATCTCATCTCCTTGGAGATCTTCAAACAGAACCTAAGCAACAATTTGTTGGGCATAGTACAGTGAGGTTTATGGTTTTGACATGATAGACTATGAGATCCCTTTTGGCCCTCAAATCCTTTGATCTTCTGCTAATTTTTATACTGCAATATTGTAATAGAATAGCTATCCTTAAGCAGTTATAGTGGAAAATAAAGATAATTGCATGAAAATTTCACACTTGTAAGTATAGTTTAGTATATGTAGAAAAATATAGGTGGGATCTTGTTTTTAAAAATGTTTTATATCAGTAAATTGAACATAAGACAAGAAACCATGAGACAAACAGAAGTTTGAACTTTTAAAAGTTTTTTTTTTCCTAGATAAAGCTTTGGAACTATAAGAGCTTTACAGATTTTATTTGCTATGTAAGTATTTCATATAATAGTGAATTTTCATTGGCATTTTGATATTTTTGTAGACAAAGCTTGAAAATTAAATTGTCAGGGACAGCAGGGTGGCCCAGTGAATAGAGCGGTGGCACTGGAGTCAGGAGGACCTGAGTTCAAATGTGGCCTCAGACATTTGACACACTTACTAGCTGTGTAATCTTGGGCAAGTCACTTAACCCCGGTTCCCCTGTCTTCCCCCTCCAAAAAAAAGGGAAAAAAAAATTAAATTGTTTGAAAAGCACAAAAGAAATGAAGACCATGTTGCCCATGAAAATTTACTTTTTTAGATATTTTCTTTTCGATATTTTAAGCCCCATCAGTTTTTATACCACTCAGTAATTTTTTTTTTTTTTTTAGGAAGTAGAAATTGCGCTAACAGAAAAATAGAATGAACAAAGACAAGCATAGATAGGGAAGAATGACTAGTTCTTTTTTTTTTTTTTTAATATTGGCTTAACTTCTTGTGGGTCTTTCGTATTTTCTAGACTTTTTTCCATAAATAATATTTGTGTCACAGGCAGAAGCATTGCATTTCGGGGTGAGAGGGGCAATGATGAGCCAGCCATTGAAATGATTAAAGTGTCTCATTTGAAGTAAGTATGCCAGCCTGAGCAAGCTATTATGCTATTATATTTGGATCTTCTAGTGATGTGGTTATGAATATAGTGAGAACCTAAAGGATCCATTTCATCATTTTTCCAGAATACTTTAGGGGAAAAAAAACCCCCAGTGTTTCATAATTATACCTCTTGACCATATCAATAATTTGCTATAGTTTTTCATTGTATGGGGGAGGGCTTTTTATTTTCCCAAAATTTCATTCTTTCTAAAACCATTAAGGTGAATGTTATTCTACTAATGACTCTGTTGATTAAAATGTTCCTCACTCTTTTGGAAGGTGTTATTAATAACAAAATATTTCTGGAGATTGAAAGTAAATTCTGACTTTCTTTTTCTATATAACTAAAGAAAGCAAATCAGTAATTTAAACTTTTTCCTTAACTATTGATGGACTTGGATTTGGGAAGACCTGAGTTCAGATTCTGTTTCTTGATACTTCTATCTCTATAAGCTAGAACAAATCAATTAACCATTATGTTGGCATCAACTTCTAATATTTAACATCCTAAGTAGTTGTAAACAGATTGTTATCTCTTCAATAGGAGAGATAGGAGTTCCCACACCAAAAGTTGTCCTTTACTAATGAAATCACAAATACTTCATGCATTTGTTTATTTTTTGTTGAGGATATTTTAAACTAAACAATATCTTAAAAATTAACAGGCAACAAATGGTTTATTTTAAAAACTGACTTATTTAAAGTTGGAGATGAATAGAGGAAGATATTATTGTAACATGCTATCTTTAAAGAGGACTCATACATTGGAGTTATTTGTAATAAATAAGAGCTCGATAAAAATGTTCACTCTTATGGGTAGTATTCACATTGTGTACTTGAATTGTGTTTATATTCTTTAAAAATGTAGCCACAAAATATAGCTTTTACTAGCTATACTTAATTCTTCAAATTTCTTTAAAATACAGCATGTAAATCCTATTCTAGAGCCTCATTTTGGTATAGAGTTTTCCTTGGAATGCTGGTGGAACACCAGCTCTGTCAGATTCTAGCAGAGTCCTAGCAGTGGACTATCATGCCAGGAATTGTTATACAAGTTCAGAAAGGCTTATCAGCTGCTGGTGACTACTCATGAAAAAGTCTTCTAAGACCTCAAGCAGTTGCCTCCAGCTTGAGTGGACTAAATACTCAAAAAGGTGAAGTTATCATTCTTCTAAAATGGTGAAGTATGAAATATATTACTAGAGTAGGACACTCAGGAAAAGCAAGTAAAGTTTTGGCCTAGTTGTTGCTGGCAATGTATGTAGGCTCCTTGAGCCCAGGGACTATTGTTACTTTTCTATCCCCTGTGCTTAGTACAGTGCCTAGCATGTAGCTCTAGTAAAAATGATTGTTGACTGACTGGCATAAGTATATAATGATTTTAAAGTTTTCATTATACAGAATGATAATCATTAGGAAGATGTGGTCATTTTAATGTATTATCTTACTTTTGGGGAAAAAAAAACTGTTTAATGTTCTTTTTTGGTAATTTCTATCATAGTCCCCCTGTGCTGTATCTCATTATTTGCTAAAATTCTAAATTCTACTATTCTAAATTTCTAAGCTCTAAATTCTACTATTCTAAATTTCTTCAGGTTTTGACTGCTCCAGAAAAGTGGGGGTGGGGGGATTGGGGTGGGGAACCTCACAATCAAATGTTATATATTCATCTAAAGGCTTAGTGTCCTTTCTCCAATTCTGGAACTATGAATTATGATCAAATCAATTCTGTCATTGGATAGGATGTGTCAGTCTACCTCCTTACTGTCCCACTCCCCATCCTGTGACTATAGAACCAAAGTGTCCCTGCTTAACTAACACTTTTAAAAGTGTGTTGTTTTCCCTCAAATAAAAGCTTCTTGAGAGCAAGAACTGCCCTTGCTTTTTCATTTGAATCCCTTGTGGTTGGCATATAAGTAAGTGTTTAATAAATGCATAATCATCCATTCTGTTAGGTTCTAAGTATTTTTGAAAGTCAGTGTTTAAGTTGCAAGTTTACTTTCAATATTAATGAGATGTAATATTAGTCATTACAGTTATTTTTTAGGAGCTGAATTTTCCTGTATTTTTCTGTATTTTTACTTTCATATTTCTATTCAGTAATGGTAAGAATTTTTGTAAGTGGTGATATTTAAATTAATACTTTAATTTGTTATAGACAGTATTTGGCAATTGTATTCAAAGATAAACCCCTGGAGTTATGGGACATCAGAACCTGCACCCTCTTGAGAGAAATGTCAAAAAACTTTCCCACTGTCACTGCTTTGGTAAGCAACTTCATCAATAGTTGTGCAACTAACTAGGTGATTGGATTTATATGTAGGAGGTATTTATATTTTGTGATATTACTTAAATTCATTGTGCAATTTTTTTTCTATAAATGAATTTAATTTCTGCTTGAGAATAATATACAGTACCATTGTTCTCCCAGTCATCTAGGCTCTCAACCCACTTGTCATCCTTGACTTTTCACTCTCACCTTCCATATCCAATCTGTTGCCAAGACCTGTAGTTTCTATCTTGGTAATACCTCTTGTCTATGCCCCCTTTCTCCTTAATACTGCTACCACCCTGGTTCAGGCCCTTACCTCCTCATGCCTGGACTATTGCTGTAGCTGTTGCTCTGTCTGCAATAGATTTCTCCACATTCCTGTCCATCCTCCACTCAGCTTTAAAATTGATCTTCTCAAAGCACAGTGGCTCCCTATTACTTCAAGAGTCAGATACAAAATTCTTTCTTTGATTTTTAGAGCCCTTTGCAACTTGTCTTCATTCTGTCTTTCAGTTTTCTTATACCTTTATTTCCTTCACATGCTCTTTCATCTATTGACACTGGCTTCCTTACTTTTCCAAACACACAGCTCTATATCCAGTTTCTAAGCATTTTCCCTAGTTATCCCCCATGTTCTCTGATCTCTTTGTGGCTTCCTTGGCTTCTTCCATATCTCAGCTTAAGACCCACTGTCTTCAAGAAGCCTTTCCCAGTCCTCAGTCTTTCTACCTTCCTTCTGGGATTATCTCCTGGTTTTCCTTTATAGATCTGATTTATACATGCTTGTTTGTATGTTGTCTCCTCCATTAGACTCTGAACTTCTTGTGGGTGAAGGATTTTGTATTGCTTTGTGTCCCCAACTGCTTAGCACAGTGTATGACTTATAGTAGATAATGAATAAATGCTTATTAAATGAATGAATGATTTTAAAGCCAAAATAGAAAATGATACTTTCTTTAAAATTAACAGTAATAAATGAAGATGTTCAAGGTTAGGCATGCAAAGCTTTTCTAGTGTCTTTATAAATAAGGGAACGTACAACATTTTTCTTATTCAACTTCTTCCTAACAGGAGTGGTCACCATCTCACAATTTGAAAAGCTTAAGAAAGAAACAACTTGCTACTCGAGAGGCTATGGCCCGACAAACTGTAGTCTCTGATGCAGAACTTAGTAGTGTAGAATCTTCTGTGATCAGGTAGGATTCATTGTCTCATCCAAATTTGTTTTCCTAATATAATCCTTTTGAACAATACAAGTGCCATCTAAAGGCATATGTAGGAATACATTTTATAATACATTTGAATTACATACCTTGTTTCATCTTAGAGTACTGTCTTTAATTGGCTAATTATTTACTTTATTGCTTAACGAATTCTTTAATCTCACTAATATAAGCACATTAGTATAATCAATAAATAAAAAAAAATCTTTACCTTGTTTTCCTTTATCTTCACTGCTTTTGCTTACCATCTGAAATTTCAGCATGGTAATAAAGGCATAAGAGAATGCATTCCAAACACATGTAAATCAAATAAACTCTTCGGGGAAAAGTCTTAATTTAAAAATGTAACTCTCTTATTATTACTTAAGTAGGTATTCATTAGTGTTTCAGTTAGTGGATTCAATTTTTTAAGAATTGCAATCAAGATTAACATTGATGTGAAATGATTACCTATTAGATTTAGATTAGAGAGCTATAGCAATACATATATATTTTGAGTCAACTTAAAAGTAGAAGAGATAAAAATATGATGAACAAGAAGTGTTCTGTTCATTGTAAATGTGAATTTTCCCTGGGATCCAGTTTTAATTTAATGATTGTAAAAACAAACAAAAAATTTATTTAAACTTGGCAGCAAAAATAGATTGTTCCATCCTTTATAAAGGTGGCAAATACTGTTAAGCCATATTGTAATAATAGTATCATTCTTTTGTGTAGTACTTGGGAATTTTTAAAAGCTGTTTTACATGATATTCTTTATCCCAGTTGGTGGAGAAGGGGAACCAATACTGGTGTTTCAGAGGCTATGCCAGGAGAGTGCAGATTCTCATAGATGAATATGCTACAAGTATGGAAATACCCACCAAGCTGGAAATGCTGCGAGTATGAGCATTCAAAATACAAACATATTTTACCAAGGAAAGATTGTCTGTAGGTCATAATTTTTTTGTCTGTTGGTAACCCATTGGTGCAGAATGTTGCCATTTACACACCACTTTTTTTGCTGTTTATATGTATGTCTATGAATCATGAAACACCCAAATCTCAGAAGTATCAAAGGCCCATGGAAAAATCTATAGTGGACAATGGTAGGTTACAGGTCATTGCCAACAATACCTAGCATGCAATAAGTAACCTGAAAGTAGGCTTAGAAAAAAGGCACATTGACCAGTCATAGCAGGAACGTGATTGATAGCAAATGACTTGGATATTGCACTGATGCCTGAAACCAGAAGGAAGTTGTAATACTTCAGGCAAGTCTATTGAAGATTGATTGAAGAAAGACATGGAGAAGAGTCATGCAAGATGACATGACAAGAGGTTACAATCTGTACCACTATCAGGAGTACCTATATTGATGAAATCATGTAGCTAAGAGTACTTTTGTTCCGTCATCATGGATTTGAAAATCTATTTTTTTAAAGCTATGTAATATTTTCATTCATACTTTATTACTTCAAAAGGTATGTAATTTTACATATTAGTATATACTTTCCTGAGTGCCCATTCCTTCAAGAATAATCTGTATACATGTAGCTATAGGAGTTTTATCACTGCTCTAAGTCTTTTTGTCATGAGAAAGCATCATTAGGGCTTTAATGGAAGATATAGATATATAGATATCTGTCATATCCTATGTAGCCACGGACACATATACACTTATATAATATAGTGTTTCTGTGTCTTGAATATTTTTAAAAATATTTATAAAGATAATATTTATTTTGGAATTATTTATTTTCAATTTAAAATTTTCTTACTATGCAGTTTACTACATTTTACTGTTTAAAGTGAGTTAATGAGATATTAACAAAACTATTAAAACAATATTTAATTTGTTTTTGAACCTTATAAATTGATGTATCTTTTGAAAAACCTCTGGGATAGAATGCAGTTGCCCCCACCCACTTCCGTTTCTGGCAGACCAAAAGATTTAGAGAAGATTATACAAAGTTATACTAGCATTTAATTTCACAAAGTCTCAGATTCAGAAGGAATCTCAGAAGCTATTTAATCCAAGCCTTAACTTGAACAGGAATCAGTCACTTCTGCAATATGTCCAATAAGTGGTTATGAAGCCTTTCATCAAAGATTGCTAGTAAGGTATCTTCATCATCTGCCAAAAACATTTAGGCTGATCACAGTAATAATCAAAATTCATTGTTTCTTTTGTTCAGCCCTATGTTTAGATGATTTAGAATGTTTTAATAGGTAGCTCTCCTATTGAGGTATTCCTTTCTTGGAAATTGATGATGGCCTATCCACTTTCAGTAGGTCAAGAATCCACTTATGTATAGTTTCAGACTTATTTTATGTATTTTTTAAACTCTTGATTTCACTTTACAGAAAAAATTGTCTTTATTTTAATTTCTATTCCAAAGCTTGTTGCAGGAAGCAGAAAGTAAATCTGAGCTGAGCCAGAACATCTCTGCCCGGGAGCATTTTGTGTTTACTGATACTGATGGGCAAGTTTATCATCTCACAGTTGAAGGCAACTCAGTAAAGGACAGTGCTCGAATTCCTCCAGATGTGAGTCCAACACTGTCTCATTTTTCATTTCATAGTTGAGAATAGTTGCCAAAAGTTTGTTCAGTTTTATATCCAGCAAACAATCATATATATAAAATTTAAGTTATTTTAGGAAATTTCTTTTTTTAAAACTGTAAATGAATAATCTTGATCATGAAAGAAAGCAATCAATCATTATTTATTAGGTGCCTCATGTCAAGTGCTTTGTAAGGTCTTGGGAATAGAAAGACAAAAATGAAATATTACCTTCCTTTAGGAGTTCCATTCTGTTGGAGGAAACAGCGTGGATAGGTAGATGCAAAGTCAAAATGAGGTCACTTATTTTAAGGGGGGCAAGAGAAGCACTAGTAGCTGTGAAAATGGGAAAAGTCTTCTGTCTCTGATGGTTTTGAACTGAACTTTGGAGGAAAGTTGGGATTCTAAGAGGCAGAGGTGAGGAGGGAATGAATTGTGTGTCCATCAGCAACATTTAAGTTCTTACCTTCTCTGTCCTAAACATTATACTAGGGCGAAGAAGAAAACATAATGGCCATGGTTGCCACTTAAGTTTTTAAAGTTCTTTAAATGGCTTCTCGGGGGCAGAGTCAAGATCATGGCATAGAAACAGGAGAACTCTACGAGCTCCCCCCAAAATCACCTCAAATACCTATAAAATATGATTAAACAAATTTTAGAGTTCCAGAATCCACAAAAATGACAGAGTAACAAAGCTCCCACAGAAGGCAGCCTGGCAGATGGATGGAAAGGGTTCATTGCAGCACCCTGGGAGCAGAGCCCAGCCCCATGTGGTTTCAGCCCCAGGGTATCCAGGAGAAGCCCTGGCTGGAGCTTTCAGGAGAGTGGATCACCTGCAGCTATGGTGATTTGCAGAATTAGCCAGAAGAACCAAGGACAAGGGGAAAAGGTCAGTGGAGCTTGGTTAAATTTGGGGGAGAGGGTCCAGCCAACTGCCTCCAGAGGTAGAAGCAGTCTGAAGCAGCAGTCATGCAGCTGCCTCCATGTGGCTGCTTCAGAAGCTCCTGGCCTGCAGATTGTAAGGGGGCCAAGCAATAATACAGAGGCTAAGTGCTCTTGCCTTGAGCTGCCTGGATTGGGATTGTGGTCTTGGGTGGTGGTCCTGAGGTGTGTTTTCAGTGAGCCAAACCTGGTGGGGGTTTCGGAGATGGTGGCCTCCTAATAGTTCTGGCAACTGTGAAAACCCCAGCAATTTGGGACATAGCTCTCCCCTCTGAAAGCAGAGTTCTGTGGAACCCAAAAGTGAAGTGATTGATTGGCAACAAGAGCAGGCAAAGGAAGCAAAGCAAGCCCAGCAATCCAACTTTAGATTCTTTTTTTGGAGACAAAAGGACCAAAGCATGGAACAAGGAAGAAGACAATACAGAACTCCCACACCAAAAGCTTCCAAGAAAAATATGAACTGGATACAGACCAGAGAGAAGCTTTAAAAGTATTTTGAAAACCAGATAAGAGAAGAGGAGGATCGGGGAGCAAAATGAGAATGATGCAAGGAAATCATGATAAGAGAGTCAACAACCTGACTGAAGAAAATAATGCCTTAAAAAGTAGACTAACTCAAATGGCAAAGGAAGCCCAAAAGCCCAAAACCACTGTCCTGAAAAATAGATCCAGGAGAGGCAATTTAAAAATTATTGGACTACCTGAAAGCCATGATCAAAAAAAGAACTTGGAAAGCATCCTTCAAGAAATTCTCAAGGAGGGGGCAGCTAGGTAGCGTAGTGAATAAAGCACCGGCCCTGGAATCAGGAGGACCTAAGTTCAAATCGGGCCTCAAGACACTTGACACAAAACTAGCTGTGTGGCCTTGGGCAAGTCACTTAACCCCAATGGCCCTCCCCCCCAAAAAAGAAAGAAATTCTCAAGAAAAATTGCCCTGATATTTTAGAACCAGAGGACAAAATAGAACTTGAAAGAATTCACCAATCACCTCTTGAAAAAGATCCCCAAAAGAAAATTCCTAGGAATGTTATAGCCAGGTTCCAGAGTTTCCAGATCAAGGAGCAAATATTACAAACTTCCAAGAAGAAACAATTTGAATACTGTGGAAACACAATCAAGATAACCCAGAATCTGGCGGCTTCTACATTAAGGGACCAAAAGGCCTGGAATATGATATTCTGGAGATCAAGGGAGTTAGGATTAAAACCAAGAATCACCTACCCAGCAAACCTGAGTATAATGTTTCAGGGGAAAATATGGTCATTCATTGCAGTGGAGGACTGTCAAGCATTCTTGCTGAAAAACCCAGAACTGAACAGAAAATTTGACAAACACAAGAAGCATGAGAAGGTAAACATGGGAAAGAAATCATAAAATGAGAATTGTAACTTGTGAAACTTTTTGCAGTATGAGGATAGGTGAGGGTAATATACATACATACACACACACATATGTATACATACTCATATGTCTACATAGGAGAGTATATATGCATAGGAATACATACGTGAGTGTTTGTATATATGTGTACATAGAGGGCTCAGGACCAATTGAATAGGATGGGATAATATTTTAAAAGGTGAAATTGAGAGGTGGGAGAGGGATAGAATGAGAGGAGACAGGGAGAGACAGATTGGGGTTAATCATCTCATATAGAAGAAGCAAGGGATAACTTACAATGGAGGGGAAGAACAGGAAGGCAAAAGGGAATGAATGGGTCAACCTTACTCTCATTGAATTTGGCTTAGGGAAGGAATCACATGCACTCTAAATTGGGTATCTTGCCCTACAGGAGAGTAGGGGGGAAGGGGATGAGAGGGATGA
>JAQQSW010008657.1:0-13416 GCA_028646575.1 Pseudocheirus occidentalis
TCACTTATTTTCCATCTCTCCCTGCTTCCCACGCACTGTTATCCCGTATCTTCTACCCTTTGTGGCTAATCTCCTTGAGAAGGTTGTCTGCAATAGATGCCCCCACTTTCTCTCTTCTCCCTCTCTTCTCTACCCTTCACAATCCAGCTTCTAATCTCATCATTCTGCTGAAACTGATCTCTCCAAGATCACTGGTGATCTCTCAGTTGCTAAATCCAACAAACATTTCTTTGTCCTCATTGTCCTCGACTGCTCTGCAGGCATTGACACTGTTGGTCACCTCCTCTCTTCTAAGTTTTTGGGATGCCAGTCTCTCTTGGTCATCCTTTTACCTGTCTGTCCACACTTCTGTCTTTTTTGCTGGAGCTTTATCCAGAGTATTCCTGCTAGTTCTCAACATGCCCAAAACAGACCTCATTATCTTTCCTTTAAACCCTCCCCCCATATCTTCCCAATTACTGATCCCCAACTCCTGATGCTTCACCATCTTCTCAGCACCCTCAATGTCACCCTACATTTCTCACTCTCTCTCAGCCCCCATATCCAATCTATTTCCAAGGCCTATTGATTTACCTTTGAAAGACCTCTCCAATACTCTACCTTGTCTCCTTCAATAATGCCACTACTGTGGTGTGGGCCCTCCATCTCACCCATGGACTATTGTAAAAGCTGTTGGTGGGTATGCTTGCCACAAGTCTCTCCCAAATCCATTCTATCGCCAACGTGATTTTCTTAAGGCATAAGTCTGATCATGTGACACATCTTCCTCCCACTCCCACCCCTTAATAAACTTCAGTGGCTATCAATGCCAGGATCAATCATAAAATTATATTTTTAGCATTCAAGGTCCTTTATGACCTGCCTTCCCTCCTTCCCCCACCTTTCAGGTCTTCTTATACCTTCCACTGCCTCCCTCCCCCCCAATTATTGTTTGATCTGGTGTCACAAGCTTCCTTGCTGTTCCCCAAATAAGACAAGAAACTCCATCTCTCATCTTGGGACATTCCCTTTGGCTGTTCCCTATGCCTAGAATGATCTTCTATTCTCTGTTTCTTGGCTTTCCTGCTTTCCCACAAATCCCAGCTAAAAACCCACCTTCTGTAAGAAGCCAGTCTCAATCCATCTTAATCCTGGTGCTTTCCCACTGTTGATTGTCATTTATCCTGTATGTAGTTTGTTCATATATAGCTTTTGTGTGTGTTGTCCTCCCATTAGATTATAAGCTCCTTGCTTTTTCCCATATCTCCAGTCCTTTGCACAATGTCTACACATAGTAACTGCGTAATACATCATGATTCCCTCCCCTATTTGATTACAAAGTTTTGTCCTGGGTCCTCTTCTCTTCCCTCTCTGTGCTCACTTCCTTGTGACTGTATAACCTCCCTGTGTCATGTTATCCCTTTGGTACAGACACCTAACTCCTAAATCTATGCATTCAGTCCTGCCCTCTTTCCTGAACTCTTATCCCACACCGCCAGCTGCCTATTGACCATTTCAATCGAACACCCCAGAATTATCTCAAACTCAATATTCCCAAAACAGAATTCATGATCTTTCTCCTAAAACCCACCTTATGCCTAACATCTCTGTTCCTCTCGAGAGCATCACCAACACTCCAGTCACCCCCTTTACAACCTTGAAGCCACTTCTCACCCCTCCCACCTAGTTAGTTGCTAAGTTAGTTGCTAAGTTGCTAAGCTTTGTCAGTTCTGTATCTCATCCTTCTTCTCTGTACCCATCCAGCCACCACTCTGGTCCAGGACCACGTCACTTGGGGTCACCCTGCCTCTAGTCTCTCCCCTTTATAATACATTCTCCATATAGTTGCCATATTAATATTGTTAAAATGCAGGTCTGACCCCTGCTGAAGACTCTTAGGTGATTCTCTAATGTCTCTAGGGTAAAATACAGCTTCTCGTATTTTGGTATTTAAAGCCTTCTGCAATCTGGCTTCAGTCTATTTGACCGGGCCTTTCACATTATTCTTTTTAAATTCTATGTTCCAGCAAAACTGGCCTGCTTGCCATTACCCATACACAGTAACCCATCTGTTTCCATGCCTTTACACCAGCTGTTTCCCCATGCCTGGAACATTCTTCCTCTTCACCTCTGCCTCTCCTCTTAGGATTTTTTTCTTCCTTCAATATTCACCTCATGTTTCACTTCCTACAATGGAAGAGATCGCCCTGCCCTCCCCCAATAGCTTGTGACTCTTCCCTGGAAATGACTTTGTCTACATTTTGTATTTAGTTTTCTATATATGTATTGTTTTCTCTCAAAAAAATGTAATTTCCTTGAGTAAAGAGACTACCTTTTTTGTGTCTTTGTACTCACAGTACATGGTTTATAACAGACATTTAATAAGTACATGTTGAACTTACTTGTTGAATTCAGCATGCATTTATTAAGCACCTACTATTTGCAATCCTACTTGTTCCCTTCTTGCACTCATCAAGGATGCCCTCAATAGGTCATTCTCATAAAAATGTATATAGACGAGAAAGGAAGATACAAATTAGTCATTGTGAATGTCTTCCTAGTATCCTTTTGAGGAGAGTAATAAGGTCTAATCATTTTTCCACGCTTTTAGTATCTTCATCTGCTTCCTTTACTTTAAGGACTGATCCCTCGGTACCCTCACCATTGTATAAACTATAACACAGAACTCTTGGGAGTACCTTTGGCCACGTCCAGCTGCTTTTCCCATCTTTGTTCTCTTCAAGGTAATTTCTACTCTGAAGGCAGAGGACATTGAAAGAAGGACATGGTGTGGGTGAACACATATGTGTAAGAGGGGATATTATGGTAATTGGGAGATAATCACTAGCTGTGGGGAAGCCTGCTTATCTTATTTTACTAAGACAATGGCCAACCTGGGGGGGGGGGGGGAGCAGGTTACAAACAGCTTGGACCCTAGAGGTTACGCCCTGGTCACAAGTGTACTCATTACCACACCTACATAATCTGCATAAAGAGGGAACATAGGGAAATGAAGTGAGGAATTTGAACTAACCCTAACTCTAACAGGAAGGACAGAACTGTTTAACTTCACTCCTGCTTCTGTATCAGTGTGGGTGTTCCTAGGGAGCACCACACCTGCTTCCTTGAGGGAAACCTAATAAACACCTTCCTCTGTCCACTCTGTTTCTGAGTTCTTTCAGTGAGAAGGGGTTTGCCTTGTTAAAGGGCATATTGTGTGGATCTTCCTAAGGACAGGGTAACAGGGAAGCAATGGACAGTGGAAGCTCATCCAGACTAACTTCCTCACCCTGCCTGGGAAGTCCTGTGATTCCCCAAAAGTGTGTTTCTCACATAGGGAATAAGGAAAAGCAGAAGATAACTAAAAGAATCAAACCAAAAAGAAGATGGATTGGTCACATGGGGGAAATGGAGAGAAATCTGATGGAGAACTTGTGTTTTGTACTGGTATCTTCATGATGTCAAGAGAAAACAACCAAGGTTTGGCCCCATTATTGCACACTTAGGGGACAAAGGCTGCAAAAAAATAGGCCAATGTGCAACTTGGGAGAGAATGTTCTCTTGATGACATCACAGATTCATTGTCTATTTGAGTATTCACAAGTTGCTAGTGTATGCTGTTCCCTCTACCCAGAGTTCCCTCCACCTATCTCCATCTCTCAAAAATCTATTCATCCTTTAAAGTTAGCTCAAAAGTCATGTCCTACAAGAAGCTTTGCCTAACACTAGTCCCCACCACCCAGCCTTCCTGGGAACTCACATAGTACTTATACGTTTATCATGGCTTACTTTGTATTGGCTATTTTGGGAAGGTATCCTACAGTCCTTCTAGACTGTGAGCTTCATGAGGGCAAGGTCTGTCTGATTTAATCTTTATATACTTTACTAGCAAAGTCGGGTGCTGAAACCAGTTAGAATTCATTGTTAAATTTTCACTGTTAGAATTCGTTGTTAAATTTTCACTGTGAGCACTTATACCTCAGAGATTGGCAAACTCTACAAATCAGGGCTTGATTTATTGTTTTGCTCATTTTCTAGACTTCAGAAAGTGATAGAGAAAATGTTCATGCAGATTAAACTGAAAAGTGTGTCTTAATACATCCCCCCACCAGAGAGCCCATAGTTAAACATTTACCAGCACCAAGCATGACCAAATATTGACGTTGGAATTGAAAAGAGAGTGTTTGAACTGAGCTAGGTCCCGAAAAGAATGAAGAGAGAAGTGCCTGGGGAAATTCTTTAAGACTATAATAGCAGAGGAGCTGTTCTTCTTTAGGGACTGAAGGAATTTCTGCTCCAGGAATATTCTTTGCCAATGAACTCACCCATCTGGTCCAAAAAAAAATGGGAGAGGCACTGGATCAAGCATTATAGTTACAGAGGTAGATAATAGGTAGAATCCAATCACCTTTGTACCACCAGTGCCTAGCACACAGTAGGCACTGCCATTGTCCTTTCATATAGTGACTTTCCCCATGCTGATTTTGATATATCATAGGTCAGCATATGAAATTTAATTGGAATTCTTTTTGGTGGGGGGAGTTTTGTGGAAGCTACAGGTGACACAGGAAGGCCAGCACATGACAGAGTCTATTATAATTAACCCAAATTTTAAAAATAAATTTTTATTTGTTTTCTTATTTACATCATTCATTTTCATGAGATTTTTGAATTACAAATTTTCTCCCTGTCTTTCCCCTACCCCAACCCCAAAACAGCAATCCCACTGTAAAGCCCCTCCCCTGATCTGTTCTCTAACTTTCTGGTAGGGCAGGGAGGGGTCTCCCTACCCCAGCCCCTGTATATCTTAATTCCTAGTTGCATGAATTGCAGAGCTTTAAATTAACCCAAATCTTATAATAAAGTACTGTAAATACTCCATAAAAGAACAATAAAAAATTCTGAATTCTCTGATACAAAGGGAGAGACAAAATATGGGGGGGGGGGGAAAGATAACTGTAAAATTCTTGTTGATTCATTGATTACCATGACAAAGACCCTACTTTCAGGGATGGAGGAGATCCATTTAATTGTAAGCTACTCCATTAGGTTGTAAACTCCTTGAGACTGGGACTGTCTTTGGTCTGCTTTTGTATCCTCAATAATTACCAGTGTACTTAGCACCTAGGAGGCACTTAATAAATGTTTATTTATTCGTTCATTCATTGGAGAAAGCACTCAGGACAGAGATCCCCTCAGGACACTTCCTGTAGGTCTTTGGAGGAGAAAGTCCCTGATTTCATGCTGATGATACAGAGTTAGGTCATGAGAGGTTCCTGGAGGTGGTTTCCAAATCCAAAGGACTGGAGTCTCTCAGACAAGCATCTGCCTTACTGGGGTCCCTCTGGTCCTGCCATATTTCAGTTAGTAGCTTTTAGGGACAGATCTGATTAGAATGCTTTATTAGTTCCAGTTTAAGTTCAGTATTGGGATGAAATGACTTATATGTCATTGAAAAGATAACAAAAAGAGGTTTACTTAGCTCTAGCTTAGCAAGGATAAATGAGTATACTATAGGCACTTAATAAGGCGCTTAGCTTTTATAAATGTGACCTCTGCCCCCCTCATCTGCACAAGGAGAAATGACTGTGCAGCAGAACAGAGTGTAGTGATTCCTCTTTGTTTGCAGACATTCCCCCAAATGGATATGGATGGAGGTGTCTTTAGGTGACCAGAAAACTGCATCAAGGAATGTACAGCTTGAACCCTGGAATCATCCTACCCCTGGGCCAATCAGATGCTGACTTTGTTGCCTTTTCTTAACCTACATTTGTGGTAGAGGGAGGAGGGAACACTGGTAGAGTTTAGTCCAATCACAGTAGCAAAATCTCAAGGAAAACAAAGAACAGTGTGTCAGGGATAGCAAACAAGGAAGGGGGACAAGTGATCTTGGGAAGAAAGAAGTCCAAATGGGCAGGCCAGAATGGAAATAAGCATTCAAGGAGATAGACGGGTAAATGAGGTCCCTGAGGCTTCTGAGAGAAGAAAATGGGGCATGGGATGTTGTTCATGGGACAGATTATCTCCTAAGTGGATCTTTTATGGGTAACACAGAATAAAAGTATTTTAGAGATGGAGAACAAAGATAGAGATCTGGAATGGATGCTCTGCTAATTTCACATTTTTTTGAACAGGGGGAAAGGAAGTGATCAGTTCTTTTATGAAAAATCCAGAAGTTTCATGGAAGAGGTAAATCTTCAGGACAGCTGACAAGTCAATCTAAAAAAGAAAACACATGATATTTGGAAAAGAAAATTCTAATGTTTTCTAAAGTCTCTCAGTCCTGGAGGAAAAAAAGTGCTTTTTTTATGGTCAAAATAATATATAGTGCCTCGGGCTAGAGATTATCCCAGGTTTAAGATACCTTGTTGATCAGGACATGCTCAAACCATAAAGGTGTGTCTTTCTGGATATGTTTACCTTTAAAAGTCAGAGGGTACGATCACTTCAAGTTAAAGACTTTTAATGAAATAGCATGGTAAAAAAAAAAAAGTAGCAATAAAACCCATCCTTGACTAACCAGGGATTTTGTCTCTCACCCTTCAGTGGGAAGAGTGAACACATGTTGCAGGAGCATGTGTGGCTAGGGCAAATGCAGGAAGGGGCCATTAATCCTTCTGACTCTGCCAGGCTGCCAATGTCATCCAATGAAGACATTTCACTGCTTATGAAGAAGCTGTTTTCCCCCTGGACAATCAGTCACCAAGCAAGCATTAAGCACCAACTCTCTTGGCTAAATGCCATTCCAATGGATATGTGGTCTTTGAAAGGCAAATGTAGGAAGTCTGGCTCCTCAATATGACCTTATTTCCAAGGTCTGTTCTCTCTCTGTCTTCCTGGAGTCTTTCCCTGAAGAGAATCTGGAACCACATGTGTCCTCTCAAAGCAAGAAGGAAGAAAAGGGTCTGTTGGGAGCCAGCTCTGCCCCAACACACAGGCACACAGTGTGGAAGCATCATTCTCTCAGGCCCGAGGAGAATCTTATGCAAATGATCCAGGCTTAAAGCCAGGGTTACCAGGGCATAATGCTTTCTCTCACCCTTCCCTTCTGTACCATAAATAGCTGCAGTTCTGAAGCTCTCCTCTCAGACCCAACTGTTTAACTGTCTCTTTGGTTTCATTCCTCTTCAGACTCTGCTGGTTGCTTATGTAACTAGGGGATAAGGTTGAACCTTGACCTTTGGAGGCCATGTGCTCAGGCTCCATCATCCCTGCTACGCTTCAGTTGGGACTTTCCATACTAGGCTGCAAACATTAATACACACCTGTTGGATTCTTATCTGAGCAGAAGGCAAACCCCATTCATGTCCATGCCCTTATATTACTCTTTTTAGGTAATACAATGCCAAGTGGTTTGTACAGTAAAGGCCATCCTCCTACACACAAAGATAAATAGGATACAAACCCTGCTCCCCCTTTTTTCCCCTCTAAGGCTGGATCTCTCTCACCTAGGTTCAAAGTAGAGGGGATGCTCATCGGCTCAATCCTATTCTTATCTAGGAATGGGAGCTTTGACCTGGTCCATTTCTGATGTAGGGTGGTTAGGTGGCACTGAGTCTGGAGTCAGGAAGACTCATCTTCCTGAGTTCAAATCTGGTCTCAGACACTCACTAGTTGTGTGACCCTGCTCAAGTCACTTTCCCCTGTTTGCCTCAGTAAAATGAGATGGAGAAGGAAATGGCAGACTGCTCCAGTATCTTTGCCAAGAAAGCCCCAAATAGAGTCACAAAGAATGAGATACAACTGAAACAACTGAACAACAATTTCTGACCTATTTGAGGCTTCATAAATAACCTGGTGGCTTTCACTCTCAAGAGCTCACCACATCAATGCCAAACTTAGTCCACTGTGGCTCAGAACTTGGGAGCTCAAAAGCTCCAACAGCCTCAGCCTCTCAGGCACTAGGAACTACAGGTGGGCCCTACACCAGCAACAAAACCTGTTATCAAGGAACTTCCGGTCTAATAGGGTGGAAGAAGGTACACTGAATAAATCATAACACAGTAAATGTCAAAGAATATGCCAAGCAAAGTGCCATGAGAAATATGAGTAGCAGATGATGTCTCTCCTGATTCTAGGTTCTTTGAGGGCAAGATCTGTCTTTGTTTAATCAATTCCTAGTACCTAGGAGAGCACCTTGCCTGTAGTAATTGTCGATTAGCTGTGCTTACATTGAATAGAAGAAGATATCAGTTTTAGTCAGGAGAGGACAGCTCTAGGACAGAGATTCTTGACTCCCTCCCCCCATAACTCCAAAGCATTTTTTTTAAAGGGGTACTTCTACCTCTGGTTCCCTTCTCAGAATGTTTCTAAATGCAAAAAATAAAATTCATAAGATTTCAAAGGAAACCATGGTGTTGCAATTCAAATGTGTGTGTGTGTGTGTGTGTGTGTGTGTGTGTTTTAAGTTTGTAGATAGACCCTGGCTGAAGAACCCCTGCTTAGATCATTTAAGCCAATGGTCCTGTTCTACTACTGCTGCACGCTGGGATTTCCAAATCTTTGCCTGTTTGTTCTGAGGCACAGGCAGAGGCCACTTCTTGACCAGATCTGCAGGCTGGTTCTTGATCTGTCTAGATCTGCGATCTCTTCCTCCTCAACTCTACTTCTTGGCTCTCCTGCCTTTCTTCAAGAAAATCTCACCTTCTACAGGAAATCTTTCCCAAGCTTGCTTCATTCTAATACCTTTCCTCCCTGAATTATTTTCTGTTTAACCTATATGTGACTTGTTTATACATATTTGTTTGCTTATAGTCTTTAAATTATGTCTTTATAATTTATATTTTAAATTTATAATTTAAATTATAGTCTTTAAATTCTTTGAGAGAAGGGACTATTTTTGTCTTTTTTTGAGTCTCTAGCACTCAGCACAATACCTGCCACTCTTTATAAATTATTATTATATTATTCCATCATATTGTTATTTTTATTTACTTACTTATATTTTATATTTATTTATTAACTGACTGCCTATTTTTCTTAGCTCTCAGTCCTAATAGGCCCCTCTCTCCCAGTTTAGCCTCCACCCCACCCCAAAGGACCTTGCTGTCCAAATCTCTGCCTAACTGTTGATACAATCACCAAATCCTGAGCAGCTCTGCCTCACCTAAATCCAATTCACACACAAGTCAAGATATCATCCTCATGATATCATTGGTCCTTTTCAAGAATGAAGGACAACCACCAAAAACAATGAAACATCATGGCACCAACGCTCTTTTTCCTAGGCTCCCCATCTGACAAAGAAAGTAAAGGAAATGAGACCCTCGGTCTAGCAGACCTGGAAGCCCTCCAGCCCTAACGTTGTTCTTTCTTCAGCTATATTTCACAGTTTCATTCAAAGCAAACTCAATGAAAGTGTATTCCTTACTTTAGCCTGGGACCAGATAGTAATGCATAGGATGAAGGATTCTATTCAATCTACATTTGTTTTGTCTATAGTTGTGGGTGATTTATTTGCTTCCCCCCCCCCCAGGGGAGTAATAGCACAAATAGGTAACATTTATGTACAACTTTAAGATTTGAAAAAAAATTTTTAATGTATTAATTTGATCCTCACAACAAGTCATTGAGAGAGATACTATTCTTATTCCCATTTTGCTCTTGAGGAAACCGAAGCTTAGATGGATCAATGGGTTACATAACTAATAAGTGTTTAAAATGGGATTTGAACTCAGGTCTCTTTGGCTCCAATCATTACATGCTAACCAGGACACCAAACTTCTTCTCAGGGATCAATAGTACCTGAGTAATAAAGGGAGGAGGGAAGTATCTATACACTTGGCAAGTCACAAATATTTTGCATCTTTCCACAAACATTTATTAAATGCCCACTGTATCCAAGCACTCTGCTACACTGGGAATACAAGACCAAATAATATTTAATCTCCCAAAGTAGAGAATAGGAATGGAGATCCCCAGGATGAAGGGAGCAGTGAGACTAAGGGTTTTCTGGATTCAGAGGCAGGGATTCTAGGAGAACTGTGATCAGACCATCCTTAATGAATGCACATTCTCTCTCTCTCTCTCTCTCTCTCTGTTTTGGACTCTATTTACCTCTCTATTCCCATCCATCTTTCTAACATACATCTATCCATATGCCTATTATCTATTCATTAATTTATCTATCATACATCTATCCATCACCTATTCATCCATTTATCTTTCTATCATACATTTATCCATTCATTTCTCTATCTCTCTATTTCTCTATGTCTCTTGAGTCAGAACTGTACAAATCCACTAGATTAGATTTGAGATCAGAAGAATCAAGAGTCTCTGTGGCTTCTGCACCTCCTCAAAAGTTGAGCAATCAGATTCCCATTGGAAAGTACCAGATGTCTTTCAAGATGACCCAAGGCATAGCAGATGCCAGAGAGCAATGCCAAGGGCAAGCTGAGCCTGAGGAGCACTGGCGTTCCCTGCCCCTTGACCAAGAGCAGCTCTCCCTCACGGAGAACAAGGTGGTTCAGAACATGTCCAAGCACACCATTTTCTTGGATGAGGTCAGAATGGTCCTTCCCTCCAGCATTTTCTCAAGTAAGTGCCACTTCTGCCAAGGCTGGTGGTAAAGACTTGCATTCTCACCAAATTTATTGGGTGTGCATCTTTTGCAGCTGAATGGGTAACCAGAGATTCTGGATTCTGCTGCTTTTCCTTGTTCAATCATCTTTCCATCATGTCTGAGTCTACATGTCCCCATTTGGGGATTTCTTGGAAAAGATATTGGAGTGGTTGGCCATTTCTTTCTCCAGCTACTACATGTTTAACCATGTGCAAATAACTTCACCTTTCTAGAGTCTCAGCTTCCTCATTTGTCAAAGGAGGGGGTGGTAAACAAGCCCTTTGATTCCTTCCAACTCTCAAGCCTTTGCTTCTAGAAGAGCTTCATGAAGGAGGTGATCCCTGGCTTGGACTGATGCAGTCTAATGCAGTAGATAGAGGGCTAGACTCAGGGTGAAGAGGACCAATGTTTGATTTCAGGGCTGTGCCCATGAGCTTCAACTCATCCTTGATTGTTAAATATTCTGTGTGAACATTGATACCTGGAAAATCCTCAACACTACAGATCAGGGCTTGATGGGTTGTTGTGTTGATTGTCTAGACTTAAGAAAGTGATGGAGAAAATATTAACATAGATTAACCCTAAAAGTCTGTAGTGTGTACAGTTTCTCCCTAGAGAGGCAACTGTTACACCTTTACTGGCATACCCCAATTTGAATCGCCTTTTGGCTTCTTACCTACCGTCTGTAGCACAGCTGAGTGGTTCAGTGTATAAAGTTCTGGGCCTAGAGTCAGGAAGACCTAGGTTCAAATCCGGCCTCGGACACTTACTGGTTGTGTAATCCTGGGTAAGTCACTTCACCCTGGAAAGTGAACTGGAAAAGGAAATGACAAATGTCCAATGTCTCTGCCAACAAAAAAATGTCCAATGTCTCTGCCAACAAAACCCCAAAAGGTTTCACCAAAAGTCAGACACAACTGAAAATGACTAAACAACAAAATCTGCTATTTACTAACTGTGTGACCCTTGATAATTCACTTAATTTCTCTTACCCTCAGTTTCACCATCTGCAAAATAAGAACTAAAATCACTTACCTTGAAGAGTTTGAGGATCAAAAGAGATATCTGTAAAATACTTGGCAGCGCTTAGAGGACTGTATCCACATTAGCTATTAGCAGCAAGCCTCTGTGGTTTTTGTACGAATCAAATGAGATGATTTATATGAAGTCCTGTGTAAACTTCAAAGTGCTATATGCAGGTCAGTTATTTTTACTACAATTACATGTATCCTGCATGTTCTTTCTGTATGTAACCAATTCTTCCTCATCATGGATCCAAGATGTTTCGTTTCCTTTCCCAAATGGTACTTGTCTCAATTCAATGCCTTTCTGCTTTTTTCATCCCTCTACTTTTTCCTATTCATATATGTGGTAACAACCCAAATTGTTAGTGAAATGAGGATCTTAGGCTAACCCCAATGACCACATGTTCACAATAATAGTAGTAATGCCTTCCAGTTGGATGGGTCTTTTGAACTTTTCAAAGTTCTTTTATTTCCTGCCCCCTTACCACTGGCATAAAGAATTCCCACTGTGGAAACTCTTTCCCGCCGATTCCCTTCAGCAACTGATGAAATATAGTCTTTAAAATTGCCTAGGACACTGATAAATTAAGTGATGTGTTAGTATGTTATGTATCAGTGGTGAGACTTGAACTCCTCTCTTCCTGACTCCAAAAGCCTGCTCCTCATCCACTATAGCATACTGCCTCTCATAAGTTCCCATCATTCTTGCCTTATTTTATGCTTTCCAGGGTAAGGTAAGTCAACAGAGGATTCTTACTAGATGTAGAAATGGAAAACCAGAGAACAGCTTGCTTAAGGTAATGCTTCTAATTAGTGGCACAACCAGAACTAAGGTGAGAAGATGACCAATCCCTTATTAGAGTTTGGTGCTTTTTTGGAGGGGCCCATCTGTAGCACATTGTGGAATCCTTGGGGATTCACAAACCAACCCAGAATTTTTTATTTCCCACTTACTTTCCTATACACCCCACCCACTTCCCCCCAAACACACATAGCACAAACGATAGCCAAATCAACTCTGCCACTGTCCATGGAGAGGCACCTCTACTCCTTTATGGCCCCTCTTACCATCCCCATAACTTTCTTAACCAAAGTGCCCCTTCTCAGTGACTACTTCCCTTTTTGTGTTGTCTTCCCCATTATAATATAAACTTCTTGAGGGAGGGTAGGGATTGTCTTTGTTTTTAGGTAGTGAGGCTCAGTTTTCTTATCTGTACAATGAGACAATAAACCTTAGACTACCTGCCTCACAGGATAGTAATGAAGAAACTACTTTGAAATCTGTGAAGCGTTCCATGAAGGTAAGCATGCCTGTTGTACTGTGTTCAAATCTTGCTTTTGTCAGATACTAACTTGATGATCCTGGGCAAGTCACTTAAACTCTCAAGGTGTCAGGAAATTCCTTAAGAGTATAATTTACAGAGAGTTGCTGATGTTCATCTATGAGACTTGCATAGGTTCCCAAAGCGAGTGATACCGCACTCTGGGGAGTACTGGAACAATGGGGAAGGGGAAAGGGGGGGGGCAGTACTACCCTCAGGTGTAATTGGGGGGTGTTGAATAAAAATAAGGGTGTGGTGGAAGCATAAGGAAAGAAGAGAAGAAAATTTTGAAAAACTGTCCATAAGTTTGTAAAGCCAATCAGCAGTAGATTCCTGAGAGAATGCTACTGTGAGGAGCTTTTAAGATTTGGATTACACAGTATTAGTGAACACTCTGTTTATTCCATTACAAATCTTTATTCAGTACAATGTTCACAGTTTCAACAGTTCACAATATCATATACAGTCTTCAGAACAAGGAAAGTCTCTATATTATATCTTATTTCAGAAAGACACAATATTTAGA
>JAQQSW010008659.1:0-13415 GCA_028646575.1 Pseudocheirus occidentalis
TGTCATTAGAAAGTATGTAAAATATTTATTAAGGGCTTTGCCTACAGAGGCCCAACATAAATAGAACAAGTCCTCCTGAAATGTAATTAGTGTACACATCAACCAGTTGATAATTTGTGGTGGAAAATGCAGAAATACTATCCTTGGGCTAGAGTTCCAACTTCTGCCCTTAGGCAACTGCATTGTCGAAGAGTTTGCTACAGAAACCAACTTTGTGCAATTGTTCTGCCATTGTGGCTTATGTGTCCATTAGGCAAATGCAAAGGGGCAAGAAGAACTTGCTTGAAAAACGACAACCAAAAGGTAGCAGCTGCCTAATCCACCCCTTCAAATCCTTGAGCATTTTCAATGGCCATGAGAAGTTTCTTTTTGTCTTTTGTCTTTTGTCTTATCAGGCCTTTTTGTCTTCTGGCCTGATAAATGTGATAACTGTGCCTCCAGTGCAGCCGATCTGCTCTCCTATAGATGTGGCACCCCGCCTGATGCCCCAGGGCTTGACCCGGCCCGGGTTTCGGCCGACTGCTGCCAAGAGCCCCGCCTGCTGTGCTGCCTGTAGCAACAGATGTGCTTTCTGTCTTTTGGAGAGTTTTGGAGCTTGAAAATCTGTTTAGAGTCCCATTTTATGAGTTTTTTTAGCATGTTTGTGTGGGAGCTGTGGTGCTTTGCTGCTTCTATGCTGCCATCTTGGCTCCACCCCCTGAAGTCCCTTTCAGTTCTCTAATTCTGTAATTTTGATATGGGATTCCAACCCAGGCTCTCTTACTCTAAAATAAGCATCTCCTCCACCACACAATTACACGTGGGACAATGTAGTCATTACCATAAAAATATTCAAAAACTCTGTTAAGTGGCTTAGGCTGAACAGTTCAGAGGTTCATTTAGAACGGGAAGATATCTTGAAATCAATCTAGTCCATACTTTCATTTTTTACAAATGAGTATATTTATACCCAGTGTCACAAAGGTGATACAGAGAAGATTTAAACACCATTCCTATGACTGTAAAGTCAGCATTCTTTCCATTGCATCGCTCTGTCTCATAGGGGTTTACATTGTAAAATTATGGATCATTTAGAGAAATGCAAATTAAAATAGCTCAGAGGTACCACCTCATACCTGTCATTTTTGCTAATATGACAGAAAAGGAAAATGACAAATGCTGGGGGGATGTACAGAAATTTGAATACTAACTGGGCATTGTTAGTGGAGTTGGGAACTGATTCAACTATTCTGGAGATTAGTTTAGAACTATGCCCAAAGAGCTATGAAACCCTTTGACCAAGTAATACCACTACTAAGTCTATACCTGAAAGAGATCAGAGATAAAGGAAGAGAACCTATATGTACAAAAATATTTGCAGCAAATCTTTTTGTGGTGGAAAAGAATTGGAAATTGGGGGGATACACATCCACTGGGGTGTAAAGCCCCACATGAGCAGCTTTCCAGAAGACTCCAGCTGTGCACAGCTTTCAAGGTTCTAATTACATAGTATAGCAAAGTCTCTATATATTCAGTAACAAATCAGAGCACAATATTCACAGAAAATCAAGGTACAGCCTTCAGAATGTTACAACTTATCATAGAATATCAAAATACAGCATTCACCATGTCACAATTATCACTAAAATGCCCACATAGTTTTCACCAAAGTGGTCACTTAGTTCTAAACAATGTACAATCATTCAATCATCCTTAAGGCTTGCCTCCTTTAAGAGACACCAAGTACAAAAGTCAAAGTACTCCACCAATGGAATGCTATTAAGTTACAACTTCAACAGTTACTACTCAGTACCCTCTTAAGGGGTAGTGGAAAGTACAAAAGCCATCCACCCCTAGGTCACAAGTAAATTACAATTTCATCAGTCACTACTCAGTACCCATGGAGAGGTCTTTTCATCTTGACTTGGGTCAGGCTTTCAGCTTCCATGGTCCCAGCTCCTGCTCAAATCTAACCAACTGCCACCTGAGTTAAAAGGCAGGCAGGTCCCAGTTCCTTGTCCAGCTATCTGTGAAGTTCCTGCTCCATATTGAAGCTCACAGAATCCAGTCCACCTCACATCTCTCTCAGTCTCTGTTCCTGGGAAGACAAGGCTTAATAAAGTCACAATAACATTCATTCACATTAACAAAGTCACAACAAAATTTGTACAAAGTACCAGCAGCAAAGTCATGCATCCTCAGTCTTTTGGCAGCTCCATCTGCCCTTGGAATTCTTGCCACCAGAAGTCTGAGTTCTGTGTCAGTTCTCAGTTCTCATTTCTTTTCCCAGTTCTTTTAAATTTTCAGTTCAGTCTTCAGTCCAGCCTCCAGATGCTCACTGAAATTTCCTCTCTCTCTCTCTCTCTCTCTCTCTCTCTCTCTCTCTCTCTCTCTCTCTCTCTCTCTCTCTCTCTCTTTCCAGCAGCAGGTGCTCTGCC
The DNA here is from genome assembly GCA_028646575.1 of Pseudocheirus occidentalis. Classification (NCBI taxonomy): domain Eukaryota; kingdom Metazoa; phylum Chordata; class Mammalia; order Diprotodontia; family Pseudocheiridae; genus Pseudocheirus; species Pseudocheirus occidentalis. The sequence goes on from JAQQSW010008659.1 coordinate 2,418, forward strand.
TCCACAATGTTTATTCCAAGAAGTTCTGTCTGTCGAGCTTGTGCTCTTCCTTATATAGGTATTAGCTCCTCCATGTTCAGTCCCTTCCTGTTACATCAGCAATAGGGGTTCATACATCCTGTTTCTTTACAGATGCTTAATTTGAAGCTAGGTGCCAAGTACCTCTCAGCTTGGCAATACAAAGGGACCTTCAAATTTCATTACTGTTACATAGGGTATGGCTAAATAAGTTGTGTTGTATGATTGTGATGGAATACTATTATTATGGTATAAGAACTGATAAGCAAGATGCTTTCAGAAAAATTCAAGAAGATTTAAATTTTAAAAAGATTTAAATAAATAAATAAGATTTTAAATAAATCAACTGATGCAAAGTGAAATAAGCAGAAGCAGAAGAACCTTGTACACAGTACAGCAATATTGTGTGATGATAAGCTATGAATGACTTAACTATTCTCAGTAGTACAATGATCCAAGTCAATTCCATAGAATTTGTGATGGCATATACAGAGAGAGAACTGATGGAGTTTTGAGGGGAGTGAGACACTTTTTTTTTCTGATTTCAGGAAATTATACTTGTTTACTTTCTCCTTCCTAATTAAAAATAAAAGACCCTTTTATTTCCTCAAATTAGAAATCAGATGACCTAATGTATCCTAGTTATTTATTTCCTTTTAATTATTTGGTCCTATTTAATTTATTTTATTTAATGTATAAAAGTCTGTTTCCCACTATATTTGGTGTCCAACTCTAAGCTGGGGAAGAGGCTTGGTCCCAATTTATTAGACAATTGGTGTGCATTGCCAAATAACTATTTATGTACTTGGAAGCTCGAATTTTTGTTCCCTAAATCATTTCATCTTTTACCACCATATTCTGAATGCAGTTTGAAGTATACTTTTTAAACTTTCTTTCTTATTCTTTTTCTTCTTTGGTCTATGTTTTCTTTTGCAACATGTCTAACACGGAAATTGTTTTGCATGATGATATATGTATAGTCAATATAAAATTGCTTGCCTTCTAAAGGAAGTGAAATAAAGGAAGGGAAAGAATATTGAATTAATCTTTTAATGTTAAACTTATTTTTACATGTAATTGATTTATTAGAATCATAGCATTTTATGTACCTAGTTTTGTGATGAACATACTATCTTAGAATACTGTCCATGTGACTGTTTTGAAGATATCATTTTTTATGAAGAAGGATTGTTATGGTATACTTTGATTTTACACGCATATATATTTCTCTGCTTTCTTTGGGGGCATGATGTTGAAGACATGTGACACAGAGAATCATGCATAACTGAAAGAAGTGCCATCTAAATTAGGTTTTTTTGGAGAATTTATGTAAATATTCAAATAAAATAAGCAGGTTGCTTACAGTAAGTGGAAAGTTTAATGAAAACTCTTTTCCTTTCCACTCATAAGGTCATTGTAGAGAAAGTGGAATGTGGGATTTCTTGGTATGGAAAAGTCTGTGTTTGATGAGAATGTGCCAGATAAAGACTTCAGAATAATGATAATAATTATGGGGAAGCTAACAACATTTATATATCTTAAATTATTTATTATATTTTAAAGATATTTAACTATCTGGTATTTAAGTATTTTAAAATTATAAACAAAACTTTAGTATTTGGAAAACATTTCATGTGCCCTTTCTTATTTGAAGCTCATTTCAGTCCTGATCATGTAAGCACTGAAGGTATTATGAGAAACTTTTGACTAGGAGGAGTTAAGAATCTTGTACATGGTTACAGTACAGGCAAGTGTCAGAGGTAGGATTGAAAACCAGTTGCTCCTAGCTATAAGACAAAACTTTTATTCACTACAAAAATTATATAAGAAAAGGATAATCAGATAATATAAATGGTGAAAAGTTAGTCTTTCTGAGATGCAAAGTATCATCAGGTCATAAGAGAAGATTAAAGAAACAGATCTGAAAGAAGTTGGTTAAGGATTCTGTAATACTACTTGAAATTTGAAGATCCCTTTGTGTTGCTAAGCTAAGAGGTACTTAGAACCTAGTTTCAAATTAAGCCTCTGTTAAAGAAACAGAAGGTATGAACCTCTGTTGCTGAAGTAACAGAAAGGGGGTGAATGGAGAACCCCTGTTGGTGACATAACAGGAAGGGGCTGAACAGGGAGGAGTCATACTGTATATAAGGAAAAACCCCAGCTGGGAAAGTCAGAACTTCTTGTGGAACTTCTTGAAGAACTTGGGATGAGCACCTGAATGCTGGGCTGGAAGTTCTGTGGAGAAAGTGATTTTGATTTTGAGAATGAAGCTGCTGAAGACTTCTGAGGGTCAGCTGGAGCTTCTGAGAATTTCTGAGGGCCAATGGGAGCTGCCAAGAGACTGAGGAAGCACAACTGTGGTACTGGTACTTTGTACAAATGTTGTGGTTTTGCTAATATGTATGAATGTTCTTGTGGCCTCGTTAAGACTTGTCTTCCCAGGAACAGAGACTGTGAAGGATTTGAGACAGACTGGATGCTGTAAGCTTCAGTGTAGAGTGGGAAGTGTTTAGAGAACTGAACAAGGAGCTGGGAGCTGTCTACCTTTGAACTCAAGTTGCAGTTGGTTAGATTTGGGCGGGAGATGGGATCATGGAAGAGGAACCATGGAAGTTGAAATCCTACCTTGAGTCAAGATGAAAAGATCCCTCCATGGGTACTGAGTTGTGATAAAATTGTGATTTATTTATGACCATGGGGTGGATGGCCTCTGTATTTTCCACTATCCCTTAAAAGGGCACTGAATAGTGACTGATGACTGAGTAGTGACTTATGATTGAAAGTGACTGATTACTGAATAGTGACTGATTTGTAATTTAGTGTGTCCCATGGGTGGAGGACTTTGATCTTTTGTACTTTATGACTCAATGATTGAGTTACTAAGTGATTGATTAAGTAAATGATTATACTTTGTTCAAAACTATGTGACCACTTTGGTGAAAACCATGTGGTCATTTTCTGTGATAAGTTGTTGAGCTATTATGTCATTGTGAATGTTATATTTTGATTTTGTGTGATAAGCTGTAACATTATGAATTTTGTACCTTGATTTTATGTGAATGTTTTGCTGATTTGCTATTGAATAAATAGAGTGTTCACTGTATTATTCAATCAGAACCTTGAAAGCTGTTCACAGCAGCATTTTTCTGGAAAACTGGTTGTGCTTGGCTGTACAGATTCTTTAGGAAAAGAAAATGAACAGCTCTTATCTTAGTGTTCTATGATATTAATAGGTAGATAGATAGATGGATGGATGGATAGATAGATAGGTAGATAGATAGATAGATAGATAGATAGATAGATAGATTGATAGATGGATGGATAGATAGATAAAATCCTAGAGCAGGGGGTCAGGAACCTGTGGTCTTTAGGCCACATGTGGCCCTCTAGGTTTTCAAGTACAGCCCTCAACTGAATCCAAACTTTACAAAACAAATTCCTTTACTAAAAGGAATTTTTTGGTAAAACTTGAACTCGGTCAAAAGGCTGTACCCAAGGACCTAGAAGGTCCCATGTGGCCTCAAGGCTGTAAGTTCCCCACCTCTGTTCTAGACCAATGGACTCCACCTCAAGATCATTTTGTCAAAGTATGCCATTTTGGGGAAAACCATACTAGTTTATCAGTCACTTGATCAACAAATTTTTTATTATGCTACTACTATATGCCCAAGCATTGGGCTAGGCACTGGGACAGAAGGACAAAGAATGAACCAATGGTACTCATTAGGAGCTTCCATTTCAATGGAAAAGACAATACATCTACACACAGGTGTGTATGTGTGCATGCCCATATGTATGTGTATATATGTGTATATATAGATTGCAGTAGAAGGCTCAGAGAATAGTCCTCTGGGCCTGGAGTCAGGAAGACCTGAGTTCAAACCTGGTCTCCGACACATACTAACTACTGATTTGGGCAAGTCTCTTAACCTCTGTTTTCCTTACTCTTCCAGAGAATGAAAAGGTGAACCATTCCTGTATCTTTGTCAAGAAAACTCCACAGGGGGTCAAGAAGAGTTAGACACAACTGAATGACTGAACAACAAATACACACACATATATAGACAGACATGTATGTATGTATAAATACACACACATATATCATAAAGAAAAAGTGAGTAACAATAAATATATACCCCATAAATATAAAGTCAATAAATATATAGACAGAAAGAAGCTAAATATAAAGTAGTATGAAAGGAAAGGCCTTAGCAGTTGTTGGGAAGGGAAAGGGAGGTCGCAAGGAAAGGCTTGGGGTGTCAAATGTGTAAAAAAGAGACAAGACCAGTTTCACTAGATTACAGAGTACAAGATCACTCCCCCTGTGCCCCTGCCAATCCACTGAGGCTGAAAAGATAAGTTGGGGCCTGGATTTTGGCTTTAAAATCTTGGTAGAAGAGGCTACATTTTATGCTAAAGGCAACAGGAAGTCACTAGAGATGATTGAGTAGGGGAGTGACATGCTCAGACCTGTACTTAAAGCAAATTACTTCAGCAGCAGCAGTGCGTATGGTGGACTGCAGTGGAGAGAGACTTGAGGGAGGGTCCTTTGGCCTTTATGCTTGTTTCAACTTGACAGGTTTTTGCTGAGGCATCATTGATGGAGCAAGCTCCAGAGTCTCTGCCCTGAACTTCTTGCTCCTTTCCCCTTGCATTTACGGGATTTAGAGGTGGAAGGGACTTGAGAGTTCATCTTGTCTAAACCCTTCATTTTACAGATGAAGAAACAGGTCAAGAGAGGTGAAGTTGTTTCCTCAGGAGGGTACATTTAGTTAGTGACAGAGGTGAGCTTTAAACCAGTTCTTTTAGCACTAAATCAAGTACCCTATACATTATACCAAGTTACCATTTCCCCTGGGACTCATCTGTGTCCAATTATATGTGGATGGTTCTTAAATTTCCCTTTTGTACCCTGATCCTTAAGCCTCATTCTATATTTTCCATTTTCTGCAGAATCTTTATCTGAATATTAAACAATATGTCAAACTCACACAGTATAATGTTTATTTCTTCTGTTGAACTATCTTTTCTCTGATGACAAGAGTTTTGAAAATAGTTTTGAAATTCACTTTGAGCTTTAATTGTCTTTGCCTTATGATTGAGTTGAACATAGGTATCTTGCTTTCAAAAGTTAGACCAAAGTCTTCCTTCCTTCCTTCCTTCCTTCCTTCCTTCCTTCCTTCCTTCCTTCCTTCCTTCCTTCCTTCCTTCCTTCCTTCCTTCCTTTGTCACTTTAAATCGGCACTCACTAGATCAGTAAATGCTTAATATTGAGAGGATATTTATATTTTTGTTGCAATAGGAACACAAAGTTTATGTGTTATAGTGATTGTGTCTAGTGGTTGTGGCAGTGTCTATACAATGTAAATGCTTAATAAATGTTTGTTGACTTACTCACTGACACCTTTTGAATACTACCTATTGGGGAAAATTGTTCAGTTCCTGTATACTTTGATAGATTTGAATAAAACAAACAACAACAAATATTTTTAAAATGCCTAATATGAGCAAGGCATTATGTTACACATTGGAATACAAAGATAAAACAGTTTCTGCCCTCAAGTAGCTTACATTCTTGGAGGGTAATGTACAAAATAAGTCTAATAGGAAAATTAAGGAAACATATAGCATCAAAACCAGGGTAGGGTGGGGATGGGCATCAGTAAACTCTTCAAAGAATAAGTGACCATTGATATGAGTCTTGAAGGAAGACAAAGATTTTAAACAAGGTAAATGCATTTCAAGTGTGTGGATAAGCTTTGTATGGACAATGCAAACTGAATATAAAGTCAGAGGAGTTTCTAGTCTAACAATTATAGCCACTGGTGGATCAATGGGGTTGTGGTAGTTCATCCTTTTTAGGACTCTTCTTTGAACCCATACATGGTGACCAGGATCATTCCTGGGGCAATCTAGCCTTGAATGAGTAGGATTAGATTCCTTTTTTTATACTCTCTCATAAAACCTTCACCCTGACTCCCTAGAGCAGTGGTTCTCAACCTTCCCAAGGCCATGACCCTTTAATACAGCTCCTCATGTTGTGGTGACCCCCAGCCATAAGATTATTTTCGTTGCTACTTCATAACTGTAATTTTGCTACTGCTATGAATCGTAATGTAAATATCTGATAAGTAGGATATATTTTCACTGTTACAAATTGAACATGACCCACAGGTTGAGAACTGCTGCCCTAGAGAAAAATTGCTTAAGGTGTAATTTTGGCTCACATTCAAAATTCTCCCTCAAATAGTGAAATACAAAGGCATTTTATGTGCAATAAGAATCAGGTATGAGACTGGTATTTATTACCTCCACACACAAGGGCTCTCACAACTGCCCATTCACAGAAGACTTTAAATAAGCAGCAGTATTAACTAATATTGTGCCCTTTGAGGATAGTGAGACTTAAAAATCAGAACATGAAGCAATTTATAGAACTAATAGACATTTTAAATCTCACCTTGTTCTGTACCATCTTCCTCAAATTAGTTCATTTGGCCAGACTAGAGTATGCTTGACCTTCTTTCTCTGGTATCGACAGTATTCTGTATAGTATAGAAACTATTCTTGCAAACAGTCAATCCCAAACAAGAGACCCAGAGTATCCAATCTTTCTAACACAAAAAGTTGTCACCAGCGCTGGAATCTCAGGATTACTGTGATTACTAATGCTCATGAAGAGAAACAGAAGTCTAAAAATTTTTATATTTCATCTGATGAGTGATAGGAAGCCCCTCCCCCCCTTCTCCAAGGAGGGGATATGATGATAAGTTACCAAAAGGTATTATAAAATAGAGCACTGAGACTCTTCAAAATCTTTTACATAATACAAATTATCTAATAACCAAACTCCCCTCAGTAACCAAGGAGATGTATTTAAGTTAGACGTTCCAGTTGCCATATAAACTATCTGGGATAGCAAGTCTGATTATGTGCCCCTGATCACTCTGAGTCTCTTAGCACTTATGCATATAGCTTAAATGATGCTATTTTACACTTACAGATTTATTATATGTAAGTACTTTTCATCTGTGCTTATTCTCTCTCCTGATATATTCCACAAAGAGCAGTCTCTATTTTGTTTCTCTCTATAGCATCTAGTTTATTACTCTGCACATAGTGGGCACTCAATAAATGTCACAAGGTGATTTAATAACTAATAAAGATAGTATGGATGTGAAAAAAGAACAAATGTTGCAAACAAATAATAGAACAAAACAATTTGTAAATACCATTAGGACAATGTTCTTGTCAGAAATAAGCAAGACAGATTTTTAAATGATCCCTAAACAATTTTAAAGAACTTCCCATAGATATTGGATAAATGGGAACATAATGGATGTTTTATATTTAGACCAAGGGAAGGAATTCAATGCAATATGGTAAAACAGTGTTACTTGCTATATTTTAATTCCGATTTAAAGAGGTCCTGAAAACAGTCACATGAATTCAAAACAGCCTCCATGACAGTAAACAAAACATAATAATAATAAATGGCAATATGTCACAGTAGTAGGAGGTGTTTAGGGGGTGCAGCAGATTTTTTGTGTTAGAGCTTTTTTTTTTAGCACTTATCATTTATTGATGATTCAAAATGAGTCTGTGAACAGAATATTTATGAACTTTACAGCCCATGCTAAAAAGGGAGGTGTTGCGAGCAAAAGGGAAAAAAAGGAATAAAATTGACCTAACAAAAGGGGTGAAAATAAGAAAGAATGATCAATGTTTTTTTTTAATGAAAACATTTGGTAAAAAAAATATGGTAAAGATTGTATTCAATAACTGAGATAAATATTCAATATTAATAATAAAATATCTCTTTTTATCATACTTTTTCCCCCTCTGTTTCATATCTATTCTGTTATCCATGTGGTACTGAGGTAATTTCTCTTTTTAGACCTTGCTTATCATACTTCTGGTTCTACCTCCCTATCCAACCAGTGTCAAGATGATTAATCTGTTTTTCCATTATTCTCCAAAAACTGCCTCTATTTCTGCTTGGTGTATGTGATTCATCAATATTTTAACATATCTATGATCTCATTATCATGGGTATTTTGTCCACTGGTGAAGATTATAATCCCTTTCTCATTCTGTGGCAGTCACTCATATTTTCCTATAGATTCTGTTCAGTATAACTACCTAAACTCTTTAAAAAAAATATTCATTTATTTACTTTTAGTTCACGAGATTCAGTTCCACAGTCCCTTGAGTTTCAAATTTTCTCCCTTCCCTCTTCCTCCCTCCTCCCACCCCCCATGGTGGCATAAAATCAAGTATATGATCTGCAAATCCTTTCACATTGGATATTAGTCTGGTTGTATAGAAGGGTTGTAACCAATGGAGTGAACAGTGGGAAAAAAGAAAGGAAACCAAACATGGAAAAGAATGCTAGCATATAGATTGCTTCATTGTCCATTTAAATTCTGTTACTTCTACATCTTTCTCTGAATGTAGATATCTCCCTACATCCTGAGACTTGTAGAGTTGTCTTATAATTGTGCGTTGCTGAGAAGAGTCCAGTTTTTCTAAGTTGGTCATCACACATACAATGTGTCTGTGATTAACTACCTAAACTCTTAAAGACTTTCTTCTCAAGTATTTAATTTTTTTTGGAAGGAATTAGATCACTCATCTAGTATAACTGACTTTCACCATTTCAGCCCATCTCCTTTTCCAGTCAAATGGCTCCTTCATCCATCCTTCACTAGTATTCTTTAAGTCAGGTTACATGTAGATTATTATGACAAATGTGCCAAAGCTCACTTATGCCTACTATGTGTCTCTCCATGGCCCTTTGGCAATGATCCTTCAATCTTGATCTTTTGCATAATGTGATATTCTAAGATTCACAACCATGTGCAACTGCTAGTATTAGATTTTTATTAAAAAGTTGAAGCCTTTGGATGGCTAAAAGTGCTTGTGAGTTTTCTAAATAAAATCTTCTCTATTTTCTTCCTCATTCAATTCTTGGTCTAAATCACTGTCCGTCTGTGGTAACTGTTCCAAATAAAAACATACAATAATAATTCAATGAATTGTATCCAACTGTATATCAAAGTCTTGACATTAAGAAATTTTCATCTATTATTTTTTTTCCTGTTTCACTAATTAGGAACAACCAATGATCTAGGACTAATCATGGGGTTTGCAAAAAGTCTGTAATGTTATGGGACTTTCATAAGGGGTACATAATAGAGATGAACCCTTTCATATTTAATTCTTTTCTTCAACATTTAATATAAGATTATTCTATTGCTCTCTCTGTATCTTGATCTCTTTCTCTTTTGTGTTGAAAATTGAAAAAAAGTTAGGAATATTGGGCTTGATGCAATTTTCTTGATATAAAAACAGTAGCTAATATTTTTGCAGTGCTTTACGATTTTCAAAGTACTTTACAAATATCTCATTAGTTCTTCATAAAAATCCTAGGAGCCAGAAGCACATTATTAGCCTCATTTTACAGATGAGAAAATGGAGGCAGATGGAGGCCAAGTGACTTGCCCATATCAGAGTCAAAAAAGTGTCTAAAGTCACATTTGAACTCAGATCTTCCTGACTCCAGGTCCCTTGGTCTATTCATTGTACAACCAGACTTCCTCTATATCATTGGCAAACAAGAAGATCTGAAGCACTCTTAACATTTTTAGGGAATCCTATTTCCATTTTGGCTTTGCACAACAGTGGTAAACATCTTTTTATGAACATATATAAACTGATGCTGCTGATCAGAAGATCATTATACCATTATGTTTGTAGTTGCGTTTTTCAAGGAGCCTTTAAGTTTGATTTTTCTACGGATTCATTTTTTTCATGAGAAACAATCATCAAATTGAAACCAGTATTATGTATTATTATGAAAATATAGTCCGCTGTAGTGAATTATTTTTGAAAGACCCACTATTTTCCTACTCATATTGTCATCAAGGACACTCTTGATCGATGCCTGGGTCATTCTTGTACATATTTCATAAAAGTAAAAATGTAGGTATATGACATTCTAGGTATGACTGCTTATCCTACTTACCCTTTCTATTTAAATCTATAATTTTAACATTTTGTGAGTGTTTCCCCTTCTGCCCCAAATACCTTTTTAATAATTCATTGATGTTTTCATGATTACATTGCTTCCTAAGTATTTTTCTAGAGGTAAAAGAAAATTTGAATGGTAGCAGAGAAGTGGTTCATAACATTTGTTGCTTTCACTGAGTAATTGATAAGTAGTGTTAAGTAATGTTAAAAAATGTTAAGTAATGCCTGATTCTTTATGAATTTTTTTCAGTTTTCCATCTTCTTCTCCAATAGATTAAGGCAAAGATTAGATTTAACTATCCTAATTGTGGTTATATACATTGTGAGAAGATATCTTAGAGATACCACAGAATAGAAGTAGGAGTTTACTTATGGAAAATGTGGTTACTATCAGGAGGAAATATCCTCCCTTCCTCCTACTGCCTTCTCCCTCTCTTCTGTATCAGGATCATGGAGCAAAGTCTTGTTTCCCCATGCTAATTAAAGCTTTGGCCTCTGATAATTAATATAAATCATAGATTTAAAAAGAAGTTGACTGGGGGCGGAGCCAAGATGGGGGCATAGAAGTAGCAAAGCACCACAGCTCCCACACAAACACGCTAAAAAAACTCATAATATGGGACACTAAACAGATTTTCAAGCTCCAAAACTCTCCAGAAGACAGAAAGCACATCTGTTGCTACAGGCAGTGCAGCAGGTGGGGCAGAAGTCTGGGACCCGTGGCCGAAACCCAGCCGGCTCAGGCCCTGGGGCATCGGGCGGGGAGCTGTGTCTATAGGAGAGCAGATTCCGCTGCCCTGGAGGCATAGTTACCACATTTATCAGGCCAGAAGACAAAAAGGCTAAGAGAAAGGTCAGTGGATTTTGCTAACTGGGGAGGAGAAGAGCAGGTCCGGCCAAACTACTCCCAGGGCAAGGAGGCAGCGGGAGGTGGCTGTTGCAGCAGGA
>JAQQSW010008660.1:0-2500 GCA_028646575.1 Pseudocheirus occidentalis
TTCATATACTTATAGATATCTTTAATTTCTACCTCTGAAAATTGCCTGTTCATATCTTTGACCATTTATCAGTTGGAGAATGAATTGTGTTCCTATAGATTTTACTTAAGTCCCTGTATATTTTAGAAATGAGGCCTTTATCAGAGACACTGGTTGTAAAAATTCTTTCCCAATTTCCTACTTCCCTCTTAATCTTGGTTACATTGGCTTTGTTTGTAACAGAAACTTTTCAATTTAATGTAATCAAGATTATCCATTTTGGGGGCGGCCAGGTGGCGCAGTAAATAGAGCACCAGCCCTGGAGTCAGGAGTACCTGAGTTCAAATCCGGCCTCAGATACCTAACACAAAAAAACTAGCCGTGTGACCTTGGGCAAGTCACTTAACCCCAACTGCCCTCCAAAAAAAAAGCAAAAAAAAAATTTAAAAAAAAGATTATCCATTTTGCATTTTATAATGTGTTCTAACTCTTCTTTGGTCATAAAGTCTTCCCTACTCCATAAATCTGACAGGCAAACTATTCCTTGCTTCCCTAGATTACTTACAGCATCAGCCTTTATACCTAGATCAAGCACTCATTTAGACTTGATTTTGGTGTCCAGTCTATGATGGTCTATGCCCAGTTTCTGCCATACTATATTCCAATTTTCCCAGTAGTTTTTGTCAAATACTGAGTTCTTATCCCAAAAACTGGGGTCTTTGGATTTATCAAACAGCATATTACTATAATCTTAGACTATTGAGTCTTCTGTACCCAATCTATTCCACTGATCCACTACTCTATTCCTTAGTCAGTACCAAGTAGTTTTGATGACTGCTGCTTTATAATATAGATTAAAATTTGGTACAGCTAGGCCACCTTCCCTAGCATTTCTTTTTATTAATTACCTTGATATTCTGGACCTTTTGTTCTTACAAATGAATTTTGTCACTATTTTTTCTAGCTCTATAAAGATATTTTTGGTAGATTAATTGGTATGGCACTAAATATGTAATTTAATTTAGGTAAAATTGTCATTTTATTATATTAGCTAGACCCAGCCATGAGCAATTGATGTTTTTTCCAATTAGTTAGATCTGATTTTATTTGAGTGAAAAGTGTTTTGTAGTTGTGCTCATATAGGTAATAGGTTTGTAAATGCTCTTTTGAGATGTTCAGTTCAATTTGGAAGAGGTAGGAATTTCAATGAACAGTGCTGAATTAATTAACAATTTCAAGGAACTAGACAGAATATAAACTCCTGGAGGACACACAGTAGGCACTCAACAACTGTTTCCTCATTTGAATTGAATTGTATATACAAAAAGACCAGCCTAGGAGTACCGATTATTTCATAACATTCTCTACTGTCTTTTCAAAGCTCTTCTGTCTCTTTCATACCAAGACAGTGACTAAGTTGGCCCAGAAAGCTACCAGTCATCATTGGATATAAAAGAAAAATGCCCAATTTTATGTATGTTTAGTGTAGTCTGGTCACCCACACACACTTCAATCTACTCACCTGCAATGGACTTTCTAGCTCATCAGCTGCACACTCTAGTCGCCTCTTGGTGGTGTCCAGTGCATGACTCTCAGTCAATAGCCTGTCTAGTTCATAGGTCAGCTCGGATCTCCAAAAGCCAATGTCAGATAGCCTCTGGCTCAGGTTTCGACAGGTGCCCTCTTGCATCTGTCGGGTCAGTTGATCTTTGTCCTGCATCAGCCTCACAGAGTCGGCTGTCAACCTGTTTGCCCAGTGCTGGGAGGTTTCAGCTCCTCGGAGTTGGGCCATGTTTGCCTGGTCCCAGTCATGGCGGCTATACCGGGAGAACAGGGCAGTGCGCAGGGCAGGCAGGATAGTGGGAGGCTTCAAGGGGTTCCGCCCTATGGCCCCGTCATCTGGACAGGTCTGGTTGGAGCTAACTTTATAAAATAAGCTAGGCCGCCATGAATTAAGGAATCGGTATCCTGGCAGATAGTAAGGTTGGTAACTCTCCTGTGTGATAGATGCAGGAGGTAACTCAGACAAAGCATAAGACTTTTTTGGGCCACAGTAACTGGCAGTCTGAGTCGTTCCAAGAAACTCCATCTTCTTCCATCAGCTCCACTCAACCAAACTCTGCATAAGTCAAAGGCATCTGGAAGTATTGTGTTTGATTCCATAAGCTAAGGGTTTTTCTACCGTAGGAGCTGGAAGAACCTCTATGACTCAGAGCTGTTGTCATAAAGCCCTAGTGCAGGAGGCTTATCCTCCTCATTCATTGAGCTTTCAGCAGGCATCTCCACTTAAAAACAAGACCAACCAGACCTTTCAAGCCATTTTATTTGATTAATAAGCATTTTTTAAAAATAAGTTTTATAGATATCTTGTGTTTCTTACATAACCATAGTTATCCCAGGCATCTCTCTTCCTCCCCCTCCCAGAGAGCCATCGCATATAACAAATAGTATCATTTTAGAGGGAAAACAACTTAGCACAAGTGATCAATACATTGAAAAGTCTGAAAACATGCAATGTGTA
>JAQQSW010008660.1:5000-13414 GCA_028646575.1 Pseudocheirus occidentalis
GCTATAATTAAAAGCAGAAGAGATATGGTCCCAGTTTGGGCAATTGGCATGCATTGATTAATAAATTGATATGTTCAGGGGCCCAAACCTTTGTTTTTCTCAGTCATTTCATCTTTTGCTCACCCTAACATTAACAAAATAGAAAAAGAGAGGATTAATGAATTAAATATACATTTTAAAAATTAGAAAACCAACCAAAAAATCTAAAATAAACACAAAAGAAGAGACATTAAAAACTAGAGGGGCAATAAATAAGTTTGGAATAAAAACCCTATAGAAATAGTAAATAAAACTAAATGCTGGTTCTTTGAAAAGACTAATAAGGGGGTGGCTAAGGGGCAGCAGATAGGTGGTGCAGTGAGTTAAGCACCAACCCTGAAGTCAGGAGGACCTGAGTTCAAATCTAACCTCAGACATGTGACACTAGCTATGTGACCTTGGGCAAGTCACCAACTGCCTTGCCTTCCCCCCTCCAAAAAGGAGGAAAAAAAGAAAGAAAAGACTAATAAAACTGATAAACCATTAGCTAATTTTAATTAAAAGGAAAGTGCAAAAAATTCAATAAGCAAAATAGCAAATGAGAATAGCAAACGGCAAAAAAGTAGAATAATAAATACTATTGTATATACGTATAATACTACATAATAAATATAAAAAATAATCAGAATTCAATTGGAGTTAAACAAGCTGTGATGTATGAATGTAATGGAATACTATTGTGCTGTAAGAACTGAGGAGCAGACAGACTTCATAAGAACCTGGAGAGACCTATATCAACTGATGCTGAGTGAGGAGAACAAAACCAGAAGAACTTTGTAAATTACAGACACATCGTACGGGTGACAACTAACTTTTATAGACTGGGCTCCTCTCAGCAATCCAAGGTTAGAAGACAACTACAAAAGACTTGTGATGGAAAGCAATATCCACATCCAGAGAAAGAACTACAAAGTCTAAATGCAGATTGAAGTGAACTACTTGCTCTCTCTCTTTTGTGTTTTGTTTTGTTTTATAACCAATGGAGTAATTGGTTATAATCCTTCTTTACAACTTGACTAATGTTCAATGTGAAAGCATTTGTAGAACCTATATTTGATTATATGCCACCATGGGGCAGAGAGGAAAGCGGGGGAAATTTGAAACTCTAGGGATTATGGAACTGAATGTTGTGAACTAAAAATAAACAAATATATTTAATTTTTTTAAAAAAGGAATACATCATGCATATTTATATGCTACAAAACTGAGGACACAAAAGTAATATAGGAATACATTCAAATATATGTAATACCCAAATTATCAGAAGAACAGATAGAGATCTTAAATAACCCCATCTCAGAAAAGGAAATCTATCTAGCTGTAAAGGAACCATCAAAGGAAAAAAATTCCTGAATCTGATGGATTTTTGCCCCCTTTCCAAAAGGGATTTCTCTCACTCTTTTCATTATTCATCCTTCCTTTCTCTCTAAACCCTCATTCTCTGATTCATGACTCATAATTATCTGGTCTCTATTTTCTCTGTATTCCTCATGCAATCAAAGCTTCCAAGGTATCCATTCTACTACACCCTCACCTCTAGACAATATCTGTTACTACCTTGTAGAGCTTGCCCTGTGGATTCCCTTTTTCTATTGTGCCTCCCTATCAGAACAATGTCAATTATTTCAGGTGTCAAAGAGGACAATGCCCCATTGTCCTGAATATATTCCTGAATATGAAGCCCCCCAAGTTCCTGGATATGAAGTCCACCACTAATCTATACCCTCCCTTGGTTACCTTTTTTCCATATTTACCTCAAAATCACCTCAGTGGGTCCATGTTCTCCTATGTCCTCAGGTGCCAGTTGCCATCAGGAGTTCTAGCTCTC
Source organism: Pseudocheirus occidentalis (assembly GCA_028646575.1). Lineage (NCBI taxonomy): Eukaryota > Metazoa > Chordata > Mammalia > Diprotodontia > Pseudocheiridae > Pseudocheirus > Pseudocheirus occidentalis. Next base: position 6,868 of record JAQQSW010008660.1, read on the forward strand.
CTCTGGTTCTCAGGGGGTAGAACAAGCAGACTTTTCAAGCACCAAATTCTCCAGGTCACACCTAGCACAAAGTCCCCATCTCCCTTCACAAACCATCTCTATTCACCTGTAGGAGCATTCAGCAGTGGAACCCTCTCTGATCACCAAATAAAAGGTCTCCTAACTTTGACCCCCGTTTTCATCCTTCTCCCTTTGTAGTCTCTTCTCTTTCTGAGACCACAGGAGTCACCTTGATCTCATTGCTCCCCCTCAGTTTGATCAGGGTACATTATACATTCCTTTATCCCCTTGCTTCCCTCTGCTCCTTTCATGTACCCTCCCACAACGTAGTGTACACAAAACAAAACAAATAAACAAAAAATAACATTTATTCACCTATAGGCAGGGTGTCACCAGGTACTGCCCATATGCTTCATGCCTTCCTCTTCACTGTTACTTCCACCAGACTTCCTCCTTTACCCTTGTCTCCTGCTGTACATTTAGAAAGAAGTTTTTCATTAGTTATCTCTGCTTTAGTCTGTTGCTCTTGCTATCACTGACAGCTACATTTATTCATTCCTGCTACATTTCTGTTGTTTAGGATATTCAAAAAGCAAATAATCCCCCCAGTTCTGGTTTTTCTTTATAAAAATGTCTCAAACGCCTCTTTATTGTTGAACATCATCTTTTTTCATGTATGGTTAAACTCAGATTTGCAGGGTAGGTCATTCTGAGTATCACTGCTCTTTGGAACATATTATTCTATTCCCTCCTACATTTTCTGGTGGGTGAAGAATGGTTTAATGTTATTCAAATTTCTTTTCCTTTGTATTTGAAAGTCTCCTGATTGCTTGCAGAATTTGTTTCTGAAACGAATAGTTCAATTTAACCACTATGTCTTGAAGTTTGCAGCCTTGGGGTTTTCTCTGAAAGCATCTATGAATTCTTTCAAATAGTATATTTCATTTTCTATGTTTAAAAGTTCTGGGCTGTTCTCTTCTGCCATTTCTTGCATAATGGTGTTAAGGTTTTTTGTCCTGTCTTTTTTTCTTTTCTGGGAGAATTATGATCTTTAGGTTGTCTCTATACATTCTGTCTTCAAGATCAGTATTTTTTGCTTGCATAATGAGCATATTTTCTAATGTTATTGTTTTTTGCTTCTCTTCTTCTAAATTGTTCTTCACTTCTCTCTATTTGCATTGCCAATTTACTGTTCTCTCTTTTATTTCTTTGATGAGATTTGCCATCACAGATTACAGTTTTTCTATTCTACCCACTGCTTTTGCTAGTCAGGCCACAAATACTATTCTTATCATTCTAATTTCTCTTTTGAATCACTCAAAATCAGTGCATTGGAGTTTCACGTTCAATCTTATTCTACCAAGTTCTTTGTCTCATCAAGTGTTGGATCATTTTTCTTCATTTTATAGTAGTTATTCATAAATGCCAGAACATGTTTAAGAGATGTGGAGGACCCATTTTCTTCTGTTTTACTGTTGATTTATCTGTGTATGTTCAAGATCTCTGAATTTTCTTCTTCCTAAAATCTTTGGTAGTTTCAGTCTTTCTTTTCCATTCATTTTCCTTATCACTCACTTTCTGACTTCCTCCCCTCTGAATGTGGTTTCTCTGGGAGTTGGATCTAAAAGAATCTTACTCAGTCTCCTCCTATGCTGGACAATTTATGGTTCACCAATCTAAGTCTCTACCCCAAATAAAATTTTGGTTATCAGAACTGGCCTCAGGTGGATTCTATGATTTTTCCTTCAGGCTGAGTGGAGTGGTGCACAGCTGACTCCTGAGATCCTGAACATAGTATCCTTATTGTCCCTGGTCCTTAGTTCTCTAGCCCAAAACCAGCACTTCAGAGCTCTGAAGCACTAGTGACCACTGGTGGACTTTTGTTCCTAAAGAGCTGCAACTATGCTGGCTGGCTGTCATGACACAGGCAAACTTCTGTAGCTGGGAGCCAGCATCTCTCAGGAAAGAGTAAAGGAAACCAGGATGTGTAAGGGAGTTTTGTTGTAAGCCTATGCCAGGTCCTTGAAGCTGCTAAAGCAGGCTTGCTGATGGTAGCATAGGAGGTAGAGGAGGAGTATTGAGTAAAGTCAGGATTAGTGAGGGTCAGTTTATGGTGTTTTTTGTGGGGAGTTTTAACTATATTTTGGATTCTGGCTGTCCTAGACCTGGAGACAGCTGAAATTGCTTTGTCTTTTGCACATAATTTCTGCTTTGGAGAGATTTGCTCACATGACCTGGAAGTTCAATGAGCATTTATGGTATGCTTACCATGTATGTACTGTGTTAAGTGCTGTGGAAACAAATTTAAAAAGTAAAAAATACAAAAACATTTCTTGCCCTTAAGGTGTATATTTTCTAATGAGAGATGGGGAATAACATGTAAATAGCTTGTTATATATACAATCAGAATATAGTTCCCCTCTCTCTCTCTCTCTCTCTCTCTCTCTCTCTCCCTGTACATGTAATATATCAAAAATATCTAATGTTATATGTAATATTACATACCCATCGTTCCCCACTTGTGAAAAGGACTTGAATTTATCAAGGGCAATTAGGTACTCTCTTCATTCTTTCCTTTACCATGTCAGTTTTTGTGGAGAGTACTGAGAATTTAAACGACTTGCCTACAGTAAGGTAAGCATCACAAATGGAAGATGAATGCAGGTCTTCCTTTTTCTCAGGCCAGCTTCCAAACCACGAGGTGCCTCTCAGTAGCTATCATAATTAAGGAGTGGATAGATGACCTTTGTATTTATTGTAATGGGAAAATATATAAATTTCAACTTTTGGAAAACTAATATGGAGACCTTTAAAATGAACAGGTTGGATTACTTCTTAGGTTCCTTTAAGCTCCATAATCTAAGATCTAGTTTGTGAAACAACCAGTTTCAGAGGAAGCAAGCACAGTGTGAAGAGAGCAATTTTTCAATAAAATTTTTGTTCAAAATAGAAAAAGAAAGGGGGTGAGTGGCTGGCAAAGATGATTTTCCAGTAATATTTACTGGTATATTACTATATTAGATAACATTGGGTTGAAAACTGGAAATTAAGCTGAGTTGTGAAGGTTTAGATCAGATACCCAGATCTAGGTTAAATGTGTTGGGCCTGCCATTATAGCTCAGATTCTCTCTTTGTTTTACTATGAGTCTGGGCTACAGAGCAGTACAGGATCTGACTATAGACCCACAAATACTCATGGGAACACTTGAACTCCTTTATTTTGAGGCAAATGGAGTTAAATGACTTGCTAAGGGTCACATAGGTAGTAAATATCTGAGGTCATATTTGAACTCCTGTCTTCATTACTCCAGGGCCAGTGTTCTATCCATTGTACCACCTAGCTGCCCCTCTTGACCACCTCTTCCAGTATGTCAGTGGCGAGTGCTACAAAAAAAAAAACAGGGGAACATGAGGGACTATTAAACCAACCCAGCTGAGCAACTGAAAACTTCCTAGGCCCTTCCTTGGTTATTTTTTCCTAGTGTCTCACAGAAACAACCCCCCCACCTCTACCCCCACCACACACACACAGACACAGACACACACACACACACAATTGTGACTTTCATAACTTATCAACCAATTTGTCATATCTATATCATCACTGATTGTATCAATGACCTGGTCTACTTCCTCTGCTTTACCTAAGGTGCAGGTAGACCTTCTGGAATTCATTTACAGTACCTAGCCATCTTCCTAAACCATTATAGCCATTGATAGCTACCCTATAACATATGAGACAGATACATCGTTTTAAGAGTGAAAAACAGATAGTGAACTAACTAGGCAGAGTCAATAATTAGACAGGGAAAATTCAAGAATATGGATAGTAACTTCAGTGAGCTTATATGCTATAAAAACCTTGGAAGAAAGTGTAGATTCTATACTCTACCCAAGAAAATTATTCTCTTCCTTCCTTCCTTCCTTCCTTCCTTTCTTCCTTCTTTCCTTCTTTCCTTCTTTCTTTCTTTCCTTCCTTCTTTCCTTCCTTCCTTTTTCCCTTCCTTCCTTTCTTGCTTCCTTCCTTTCTTGCTTCCTTCCTTTCTTTCCTTCCTTCTTTCCTTCCTTCCTTCCTTCCTTCCTTCCTTCTTTCCTTCCTTTCTTTCTTTCTTTTAGCTAACCTTTCCCTAAATTTTTCTAAGTAATTTCCCAAAACTTCCTCTCAGTTGTGACCTTGGATAAAAGCCTGATGGTGTTTTTCTTTAGCTTTGGTTAAAGAAAGTCCATGATTCAGAATCTGACCATTCCTGGTAAAACATGGTGACTCCAGATGGTTGCTCTTGGCAGTCAACACTGGTTGTGAACTCAGGCATGAACTCAGAAAGAAAATGTTCCCCAATAATGGCCCACCTAGCACTATCTGCAGGCCTAGTTTGCAAAGGGAAAACTCAGGTTCAGACCTAGATACACAAAGACAACAAAGGAGACCAGAAGAAAAATACTTAGTGTCTTGCAATCTATCACTAGTGGTGGCCAATGTTTCTATGTTCTGAACAAGCTGTGTGCTTACTCAGCTCAGTAGGGGATTGCAGGGGGAAAGGGGGAGGGAAATTCTCACCATTTCTCGCTTGATGTATTTTGTGAATGATGTCAGTGCAATTCCTATTTAAAGTACATCATCCATGAAATACAACAAAGTTGTTATGGACCAATCAATGTCCGCCTTTTTAAAGTTTGGAGGTTTTGTTTTTGTTTCCAAAACAGCTGATGCCATGAAAAAAAAGATTAATCTTAAACTCTGTTCTTGGCTAATGAGTCCATATTTATGTACTGCTCCCTAGAAAAAGAGTTCATGGGGATAAGGGGATGCATCCTCTTCAGTTTTGTGCTAACTACTAATTCGATAAGCCTTCTATCTATGCCTTTATCCAGGTTGGGGAAAGGGACTTACAGAAAGGAGTCAGCTAAATATTATAGTGTAAACTGGGAAATGAAATGACTAATCAAGGACAGTGATTGTTCTTTTACAGGTCAGTCAGGAGAAAATCTAGCCTCTCAAGAATGTGATTGTGATAATCAAGTAAAGCAAAGGTGTCATCATTTGCCAGAGGTTTCTAGGTAGCCACTTTGACCTGCCATTTTACCATAATGGTAGAAAAAAATAATTTTTAAAGCTATATTGAGGAAAAGAGTCAAGTCAAAGAAGGAATATGACCACAGCTTAGAGGTAGATAGTGTGATGATGATGGAGAAGTGAAAGAAGGTAGAACTACTAAACTCTTATTTTGACTGCTTCCTTTGCCAAGGAGAATATTCTTTTCATTGGAAAGGGCAGGGCAAAAATTGTTCTTGATATCTGAAATACACGAGACTAGCCAACAAGGACTCAGTCCTGGAAACATACACAGAGAACCCATGTGGATGTTTAATGAGCCTGCTTTTGGAAGTTCATGATGACATGGAATAAAGGAGCTTGGCTCTCCACTGCAGAATTTGCACATGTATTTTCTGATTGTTTCCTGTCTGTTTATTGTATAGTGTTTTTGATAGGCTGGTGAGTTGGAATTGAACATGTATAAAAAAAGGCACCGACTGGTTGATTTAGTCTTCCTTTTTCCTGGTTGCATTTGGCTGAGAGGATAACAAAGCCTCTAGGTGGGGAGAAAGACCTCAAGACCTTTGTCTTTCTACCCAGGCTGCTGCCACATGACCTGTGAATGCATGACCAGGCTGATGCTTCTGTTCTTCTTGGGTCTATTCTGACCTGGTCTTAGATGAAAAAGTGTTGGAGATAAGATGAACTAGACTATGACTTAATGAAGACAGGGTAACCTCCAGAAGTCCAGTGATGGGGATCCATGGCAGAAACTGTTGTAGCCACCATACATGAGCTGGTTAATGGTCCAGTGCAGCCCTGAGGAATAATCTATGAGATCAAGTCCAGCAGTAAATTAACCTGGAAGCTGACATACCAAGTCCTGCAGGAAAGGAGTGACTCATCCAGTGGCTTTGTTGCATTTGGAGGTGAACTTGGGGATGACAGAAGCTTTGTAGCAATCCCTTCATATTTCAGTCCACTCTTCCCAGAGACTGAGGTGAGAAAGGGGAGAGTATAAGAGAACACCTAGTTGCCTCTCAATAAGTTCAGATATTTACTTTGCACAAGTCAGGAATAATGGATATATGATGTGGCATATAATATCAAAAACATTTTTATATATACTTTAGTTTTGCCAAAGTTTTTTCCCCTTTCTTCATACTTTATTATAAAAGATGGCTCTTTGGAAAATAGTGGAGAGGAAGAGATTCATTAGGAAATTTTAAAATAAAATATATCAACATAATTTATTGTTATTTTTTTAATTATAGAGAATAGAATCAGGAAAATGTTCCAAATTTCAAAAAGGGAAGATAATGAAATCCATGAACTATATAGGCCACTAAGCTTGACTTTGATTCCTGGCAAAATTCTAGAATGAATATGTTTATGAGAGAATGGATCTCTTTAAGAAAGGAGATCGCTAAGAATGCAATGGTCATAAAGAGCTAGAATGGGGGGAGAGCCAAGATGGCAGCGTAGAAGCAGCAAAGCACCACAACTCCCACA
>JAQQSW010008661.1:0-13414 GCA_028646575.1 Pseudocheirus occidentalis
ATATATATATATATATATGTGAATATGTATGTTATGGACATATGTAAAATAAAGATACCCACTGTTGGACAGTCTCGTCCATAGATGAGTTTTACAGTTGTGAAAGATCAGATGCATAGCTCTGTCTTTAAAGCTATAAGACACATTAGTTCTACTCAGTTCCAGTCTTGGAAATGCCCAATGACTTTACTCTCCAAATGTAAAAGACCCACTTTTAGAAACACACAACTCCCTTGGGAAAACACAAACATAATGCATGAACCTCATTTCCACATCCAGGGATATAGCTTTTGAGTCTGCACACAAGGACAAGAAAAACTCAAGGATTAAACCCTGGATTATTATCATTGAGTTAATGCAAGCTTCCCAGAACCTTATCTATATAGTGCACTCCCTTACTATTTCATACACTGCACTGTAACTCAGAGGACTGGGTTGGTCTGATGAAGTTATAATACCCCTAAAAACATTGAAAAGATTATACATATCTGCCCCTGACCTACTGAATATGGATGGAACCGCTAATGTTTCAGTCCTCATCTGTTTTTTAGTTCTTTGCTAATTTTCTAAAGGCAACAGCCCCATCTGAGATTGTATATCTCCATATCAGTTGTTTTTTGGTTCATCTTGTCTTTTGTCCCTTTATCACCTAAGTATTTCTACCTGACATTATGCTTTTTGGGGATCTTATGATTGTCACAAGGGAGATGACATATTGTAGTCCTTCTTCCCTCTTCTACATATTCATATCATTCCTGGGCTCCATCTGCCACCCTCTAGAGAAGGTGTGTGTGTGTGTGTGTGTGTGCATGCATGTGAGTGTGTGTGTACATGCTCATAGACTCAGGGGAAGGAAAGTGTGTCTAAGTTATTCATAAATGGCTGATTCTGGGAGTGCTTAAATTTTTAATTATATAACTGGCTTTAGTTGAATGCAATTAAGCCACTGGACTTAAGTTGTATTATTTATAATGCAGAATTCAAAAGCTGACCAAATGCCATTGCTCTTTCTTATATGTGGAGAAATTACCTCAGAGGATTGCAAAATATCTTGCAAGTCATGTCATTTCTGTTTATATTTAACAGTGACCTCATTTTGGTGTTGGATTTCCCTCTAGAAGTGGTATACACAGCTCCTGTGCTATATTTGCTTCCCCGTACAGAGAATTGCCTAGAAATCTAGGTCTTGTTCTTTGAAGCATGCAGTTTCCTTTCACTATCTCATGTATGATTTCTTTTTTCTATATTCCCAAAATGACCACAGAGAAATTTATGTTTTGGAGGAAAATATTACAGTGACATTTATTCTAATGATTTATTCCAGTCAATTTTAGTGAACATCTACAAAATAAAGTGTAGCTTTGACATGAGTTTCTGGGTACTGTGCCTGGTAGACTTTAATGATATGGTAGTATACAAAATTATCTCTAATGCAGTGGTGCTTAACCTTTTCTGTTAAGTCAAGACCCTTTTTGCAGTCTGGTAAATCCTATGGAGTCATTCTCAAAAGTTTTTTTTAATATTTTTAATTCATAATTGGAGGAAATTTTAAATTTCAGGTAGATGTCAGCAAAAATAAAGATGCATTTTCTTCTCTCATCCATGTTCTCAAATTCTCTGAAATCTTTCCATGTGTATCCTTATAGTCCATGGACCTCAGGATAAAATCCCTGTTCTAAGGTCCTCTCCAGCTTTAAAAGCCAGTGATTCTATGATCCTTATGATTGGACCTGTAAATCACTTTTTCTTAATAATCACCTATGACCACTAAAAGAAAAAAAGGGCAGGGGGCAGAGTTTCTAATAATCAGTTTCTACTCTCTCAGATGTAATAGACTACATCTGAGTGAACTTTCTCTGTTCATTAGCCAAAAAGACAACTCTATACAATGAGAAAATCTTTCTTTCATTTTTCTTTTTTCTATTTCAAGATGAATTTTCCTCTGTGAAAAATTCCTTTCTCTTAAATTGTTTTTCTACTGTGAGCTGTATTTGCCTTTTTAAAAGGATGTTATAAAATGACATTGTGTTATCAAACTTAAGGCTAGGTATTGCTAAGAATATAACAGTCATTATGAAATGATCCAGTTATTAAAATATCACTGTGATTGCTTTATCTGGTGATGTGTGAGAATGAATTAACAATGGATTTTTTCTATTAGAATGTTTGCTATTTTACAGATTTTCCTCTAGTGATCTCCTGAAAAGAATGTGTTCATCATGTTGTAAAAAGCTGATTTCCTATCTCTTAAAAAAAATACTAAATTGTTTTCCATTGTCCAGAAATTACACAATAGCATGCCTTTTTGTTATTTTGTATGGCATAATTAAAAGAGATAACACACCCCTTGCTGGGTTATTTTTATTATGAAAAATTGCCATGAATTTATCCTGACAAAGATTAAAGGTGTTCTTAGATAAGGAACTTGTCTTATCCTCCTGAAGAGAATTTCAAAATAACCTTTGTTTCAATTATTCCAGTGATATATGTGTATCATAAAATTACTAGTCTAGGTATAAAGTCAATTGTTATATTTCTATGTATGAATGTATATATTATATGTATATGATTTATATATGTAAAATTCATATCTGTAACATATAAGGTTAGTATTCCTTCTAGAAATAAGTTTTTTAAAGTAAATTAGAAAAATCATGACTTCCTGACTTATTTTCAATTTTAATTAGTATGTTATATTTATCTGTGGTGCTTGTCTATAGAACTGGATGAGGCAAGAGAGAGTCCACAAAAACAAGAGAGGGCTCAGTAAAGGGCTTATATTTAGTGAGTTAGGTTAAGCCTACCTAGATTTAGTTAGGTGGCACAGTGGGTAGAATCCCAAGCCTATAGTCAGGAAGACATGAGTACAAATCTGGCCTCAGACATACTAGCTATGTGACACTGAGCAAGTCACTTAACCCTGTTTGCCTCAGTTTCCTAATCTGTAAAATGAGCTGGAGAATGAAATGAAACTACTCCAGTGCCTCCTGCCCCCTAATTAAAGCAAAGGTAGAGATTCAAGCATAACTTTATAATGATTCTATAGGTACCAGGTTGGGTTTCTTTTTTTTTTGGTAGATGATCACATACCCATAAATGAGTTTGTTCATTATTCTTATGTCTAGTATGTTTTAGCATTTGAGACATCACCTTGTAATCCCAAAGATGTATGGTGAATTTTGAGAGCTTTAGTATTATTTATTTAAAGGGACAAATTGGCAATTAGATGAAGTAACTAGAGTTCACTTGGACAAATATTCAAGAGAACAAATTATGTTTATCATGTGACTGTGAGTGAAATGAAGCAAAATGCAATATTGCCATGCTTAATAACTCTGAAATTGCTAGATCCCTATGATTATGCCAGTAAGTGAATAGAGCCATATTTACCACAAAAAAAAACTTGGTCCCTCGGCCCTTCAAATCATTATATTTTGCTTTTGTGGGGGCATTTATTTAATAAGGATTGGCACCTAAACTCTGTACTCAAGTAAATTATCCAAATATTTGTTAAGCACCTACTATGTGGTCTGTCACATTCAAGGCTCTTACAGAGATACAAAACTTTAAGATATGAATTGCACTAATAGATCTTATAGGACAGGCAGAAAGTTGGAGGGAGGCTATTACCAAAAATATTATAATACTGGAGCAACATAAGAAGAAATATAATTAAGAACTAAATTGTGTAGTACTGACTATAAAATTTTATATCATTTTATAAACATTTTGTTTTAAAAAAACTTTTTTAAGAATCATGATTTCTGTTATAGACATGTTTAATTGTAAAATGATATGGGTCTTAGAATGTATGTTTCTTTTTGACATAATAATGTTAGTTTTCTTTTTTATGTTTTTTTCAGGGAAATGTTTGAAAAAGAATACTTTTTGAATTCTGTAAATCTATTGATATCATTACAGTGTACAGTATCTTCCTGGTGCTGCATTTTTCTCTTTACTACCTTTCAAGGTCTCCTTGATATTGTCATTTTCCTGATAGACACTTCTTTTTAGAACATGATAAATACTATTTTTTAATAGTCATTTTTACTGAATAATTTATTTTTTCCATAGGTTTCTGTGTTCCATAAAAATAAAAACATGCATAGTTAGGACAAAATAAAAATAATGAGAAATTCCTATATTAATGAAAAATCTGATTCAGAAAAATTGCTTCTGTGATGGAGTAGAAAGTAATTAAACCTTATTATGAGCCACCATTAATGTGAAGATTTTTTTCACTGTTTCATATAAGCCAGATGTTGCTTTCATAATCTTAAAGAGACCTTAAAACACTTCAGAATTTTAATGAATAAAGGCAGAACAGAAAATAGGATGGCTGTTGAACCTAATTTTTTTCAATACTTTATTTGTTTGTTTGTTTTTTCATTTTTAACATACATTTCCACAAGATTTTGAGTTACAAATTTTCTCCTCATCTTTCCCCTATCACCCACCCCAAAATAGCAAGCCTACTGTGTATCCACCCTTTTCCCCAATCTGATCTTTCTTATATTCTTCTCCATTCCTCCTCTAACATGCAGTTCCCTAAGTTTTTAATTTTCTGCCCCTCCCCAAGACGGCATTCAATCCAATATAGGCTCTACATATGCATTCCTATTAAGCATTTTCACATTAATCATGTTGCACAGAAGAATTAGAATGAATGGGAGTAACCATAAAAAAGAAAAGCATAAAACTAAGCAAAAAAGAAAATTGTCTGCTTCAATCCACATTTAGACTCAGGATGTGGATGGCATTTTCCATCATAAGTCTTTTGGAATTGTTTTACATCCATATAATGCTAAGAAGAGCTAGGTCTATCAAAGTCAGTCATTGCACACTAGGACTGTTACTATGTACAGTGTTTTCCTGGTTCTGCTCATTTCACTCAACATCAGTTCATATGAGTCTTTCCAGGTTTTTCTGAAGTATGCTTGTTCATTATTTCTTATAACACAATAGTATTCCAGTACATTCATATACCACAACTTCCCCAACTGATGGGCATCCCCTCAATTTCCAGTTCTTGGCCAACACAAAATATTTTTGTACATGTGGGTTCCTTTCCCATTTTTATGATTTCTTTGGAATATAGCCCTAGAAGTGGTATTGCAAGGTCAAAAGGTACACATATTTTAGGCAAAGTTCCAAATTGCTCTCCATAATGCTTGGATCAGTTCACAGTTCAACCAATAATGAATTAGTGTTCCAGCTTTCCCATATCTTCTCAAATTTATAATTCTCCTGTTTTGTCATGTTAGCCAATGTGGTAGATACAAATGTGGTACCTTAGAGTTGTTTTGATTTGCATCTCTCTAATCAATAGTGATTTAGAGCACTCTTTGAAATGAGTATAGATAGCTTTAATTTCTTCCTCTGAACACTGCCTCTTCATGTACTTCGATCATTTATCAACTGGGGACACTTCTCCCACTATTGACCATGTAAATAGAGACACTACATGAGTAATATGTATTGTATTGACCTGAGAGCTGAGAGGCAACAAACTAGAATCTTGAAGTAAATAGACTTCATAGAGTATTATTTCATCAGGCTAGAGAGAGTTGCAGCTTTGACTTTATAAAGGCCCAAAATGGAGTCATACCTCTGAAGGGAACTTCATGTAGTGGAAAAAGGATGAGTTTACTCTTTGGCCATATGAGCTCTTGAACTCTGATTCCAGTTTCCCTAGGTACCTTTTTGTGGGAAGGCCTGCTTCAGGTTTGGGGAAAATGTTTTCAATTAATGTTCTTACTATACTAGCTCAGTGAATATTTTTTTCCTGAAAGACTATTTAGCCAACTATGCTCAGCTAATTGAAAATGAATTAGGAACATTCCTGTGTAATCTCACTAAAGTAACAATAATCTTTGCTTTCCCCTCTTTCCTCAAAGGCAGAGTCATCTTTTTATCAAGGTTAATTACACAGCATATGGTCTCAAAACCAGTTTCTTCTAGGATCTTGTCCTATAAGACCTTGTTCTAGATGTTACTTCTTTTTCACCATCAAGTCCTTCCAATATACTTTGTATTTAATGATTAACAAATGTCCTATTTGTAGGAAGGAATAAGATGTAGCAATGGCAGTGGTAGGAATAAGCTTTCAATTGACCTTTCCACTATTGTCTCAATTCTATCTTTCCTTTCCCTGATAAACTTTTAAAATAAGTGTCCCCATTCCTATTTTCATATTTAATATACCATTTACACCCTGCTACTTCCCAAAACTGTCTTTGCCTGAATTGAAGAAAATCATGCATTAAGATATGATATACCATTGAAGTACAGTATATGAGATTTCATTAAATGACAAAAGAGAATATATACATATGAAGAAACCATTGGATCCAATCATAAATTTGTATAAAGATATCTTAGAATCAGGTCAGAAGCAGGCAGACTTATTTTCTATCTGCATCTTTGCTTGGTCTGTGGTTTCAACTCCATAGAACACCATCCCTTTTCTACTCCCACACCACCCCACCCCAAAGCTGACCACTTGAAATCTCATCACCATGCATATTGGCTCAGTTTTGGGTACTTAACACCTCAGCTTCCTCAGTTGCCTCTCTTCTCTGGGCTGGAAGGAAGAACAACAGACTCCTCCCTCCTTTATAAAGGACTCAGTGCTTGTCAGTAACTCTTCATTTTTAGTCATTTTATCAGTAACTCTTCATTTTTAATCATTTAGTCATTAGTCAACAGAGGCCCTCCTGGGTCAGTCATTTAGTCAAACCCTGCTTGGATTTGACACAATGGAATGCCTCCTTGCTGGTTTGCCCCAGCCTACACACTCCCCATTTTTAACTTCCTTTTGTGTGTTGTCTTCCTCAATTAGGTTGGGAGCCACTTGAGTGCAGGGATTATTTTTATCTTACAGTGCTTGGCCCATAGTAGGTTTTTAATAGGTGCTTATTGAATTGAATCAAAAGACTGATAGAATATATATGCAAAGCTACCAGATCATTCTCAAGTAATTTTCCTCCACAGAAGAGATAAACTAGCACCTCAGGGCAAACATGGTGAGGGGTATTAGAATGGGGGGGAAGAACAGGGGCCCTCCTGGGACAAACAGACAAGATCTGAAGAAAAAATCCCAAGGTGAAGTTTCTTCCCAGTAAAGAGTAAACACATCCAGGCTAGAGACTGCCTGGCCCTAAACAATAAGTCACAAACCCTTGGATCAGCTAGTTTGGGAGACTGCCTCAGCCCCAGCCATAGGACCTTTTACCACAGGACAGAGAGGGGAGTTTGGCATCTTAGCCTAGGAATATTGAGGACTTCGGCTTAAAAGAAATCCCAGACTCAGTTTTGCTAAGGAATCATCACACACCCTGTGAGTGCAGAAGCAGGGGGGCAGGGATGCCATTGGCTGTGGGAACTTACAGGAAGCTGTGAGTCTTGATTTGAGTTTGAGATCAAATAGAAAGTAAAGAGGGTCTATGGCTAGAGGCACCATCCTCCATACCACAGGATTAGAAATAATTAGAAAAATTAAGCAACTAGAAATAGAAAAAAATGCACAGGAAAAGGACAAAGAAGCCAACTATAGAGAGCTGTTATGGGAATAAAGAAGACTAGGATTTGTCTTCAGAGAAGGATACTAAAGCAAAGAAACCCTCTTCTATCCTAAAGTGGAATGTCAAGTTATCACTAACCAAAAATAATTCATTGAAGAACTTTAAAAAAGACTTTATAAAAGTGAAATGAAAGAAAATGAGGAAAAACTAAAAAGAAAAATAAGCATAATCCAATAAAAACAAGATTATGAAAAGAAAGTCAACCAATTAGAAAAGGAGATCAAGAATCCTAAGGAAGAAAATGACTCCTTGAAAATCAGAATTGGGCAAGGGGAAGGCAGTGAGGTTATAAGAGATCAAGAAATTAAAATATATCATACAAAGAATGAAAAAATAGAAGACAATGTGAAGCATATCATAAGAAAAACAATTGCTATGGAGAACAGATCAAGAATAGAAAAATGAAAGAATAATCAGACTACCTGAAAGCTATGATGAGAAAAAAAGAATCTTGATATAATAATATAAGAAATAATTGAAGAAAATTGTCCTGAAGCATTACAACAAGAGGAAAAAGTAGAAATAGAAAAAATCCACTGATCAGCTCCTGAAATATATCTTATGAGAAAAACTCACAGAAATATTATTGTCAAATTCTGAAACTCCCAGATCAAACACAAAATATTACAATTAAAAAGGAAAAAAAATTACATGTGGCAGTAGCACAATTAGAATCACACAAGAAGACCTAGATTTGGCAATAATAAAAAATCACAGGCCTTAGAACACCATATATTGAAGAACAAAAGAACTGGGCTTCTGGTCAAAACTATCATACCCAGCACAGCTAAGCATAATTCCAAATTAAAAAATGGATATTTAGTGAATTGTCAGATTTTCAGGACTTTGTTTTAAAAAAAAAACCTTTGAACTTAATAGAAGATTTGACTTATAAGAGCCAAGAGAAATATAAGGTACATACCAATGACCAATTATAAGGGACTCAATAAGGATAGATTATTTACCTTTTATGTAGGTAAAATGTAAAACCTGTTTTATATGAAATACTGAAATAGATCTGAGTATGATATGGCTTCAAAAAGTAAAACCATTCAAGAACAGTAAAAACATAATTTCCTTATATAAATGAGGTGCCAGAGGAAGGACCAATATAGAGGAATTATGGGTGGATAGGAGGCACAATACATATAAATCTAGAAGAGTGTCAAATGCTAAATTTAGAAAGAAATAAAACTATTAAGGGCATAGGGAGCAGGGAGAGGATAAAGAAGAGATCTTTAGAAGGGAGGGTAAGGTAATAGGTAAAAAGGGTGTACAAAAGGGTGTTTTGATTTATGGGAAGGAGGAGAATAAAGAAGGGATTATTGTAGGGCTGAGTAGGTTAAGTAATAGGAGGAAAAGGTAGCAGGGAGAAGTAAAGTAGAGGAGTTTGGATAGAAAAAATGAAATGCACAAACTAAAACAAAGATTAGGCATAGAATTTCTTAGAGAAATATGTTTATGCATGTATGTATGTATGCATGTGTATATATGTACAGGTGTATGTAGACATCAATATCTATATATTAATATAGTAATGCTTAATTATAGTCTTGGGGGGGAGAAAAAAGAGAACAAAGTAAAAAGAATATAGCAGAGAACAAAAGGAAACCTACAAGGAAGCAAAGAAAAGGTAGACAGCTTTCAACATAATGCATGGTATTTAATATATAGGCTTTCTTGATATGGAAAGTTTTTGCTTTATATATTCTGAATCTTCCCCTACATTCTGCTGTATACACGACATTTTTTTCTTTTCTTATTTTATATATAAGTTTAATATTTAGGTTTATAATGTGTTTCTTTTTCTTTTCTAATGTTTTTAAGTTTTAGCATTTGTCTAAAACTGAATAAAAATAAATGTATATACAATTTTTATTCTTTTTGAGGTCAGTGCACAATGTATGGAAAATTACTAGTGGTCTCAGATCATCCTAAATCTAAAGTAAGTCACTGCTTCTTTTTTTGAAGTTGCTAAAGAGGTCACCAGTGTATCGCTGACTTGAACATTGTCAGTATTTAATTACATGTTTTGTAGAATACGGGGATTTGCTGCCACTGTTATTTTGAGCATATTTATCTGTCTGACTCACTTTTTTCATATGATTCACAGCTTGTGAGAAAAATCAAGTGAAAATGTTACCTGAAGATGCACTTTTGGTGTAGGTGACCTATTTAAAACAGACAAACAAATCTTTTCTTATTGTGAGCATTAATAAAACTTGGGGTGGGCAGAATTAGCAAAGGTTCATGATGAGGATTGCTGTGTCCTTCATGAATGCCTAACAGCAAATTCCTTAACAGCTATATTTCTAGGGGGGGTGAAGATGATACGCAGAGTAGAAGCATGAGAACTCTGTGACTTCCCACTGAACCATATCAAATATCTATAAAATATGACTCTAAACATATTTTAGAAGTCCAGAACCCACAAAGTGACAGAGAAACAAATCCCCACTGAACGTAGCCTGGCAGGTGAACAGGAAAGGTTCATCACAGCATGGAAAAAGAATATCAGAACCTCATTGAAGAGAATAATTCCTTCAGAATTAGATTGGAGTAAATGGAAGCTAATGACTTTATTAGAAATCAAGATAGTATTAAACAGATGAAAAAAAATAGAAAATAGAAGGCAATGTGAAATATTTCAATGAAAAAAACAACTGACCTGGAAAATAGATCCAGGAGAGACTATTTAAAAATTATTGGACTACCTGAAAGCTATGTTCAAAAAAAGAACCTTGAAATCATCTTTCAAAAATTCTCAAGGAAAACTGTCCTGATATTTTAGAACCAGAGGGCAAAATAGAACTTGAAAGAATTCAATGATCACTTCTTGAAAAAGATACCAAATAAGAGAATTCCTAGGAATTTTATATCCAGGTTCCAGAGGTCTCAGATCAAGGAGAAAATATTACAAGCTTCCAAGAAGAAACAATTCAAATACTGTGGAAACACAATCAGGATAACTCAGGATCTAGCAGCTTCTACATTAAGGGATTAAAGGGGCTGGAATATGATATTCCAGAGATCAAGGGAGCTAAGATTAAAACCAAGAATGGCCTACCCAGCAAAAATGAATATAATGTTTCAGGGGAAAATATGGTCATTCAATGAGGTGGAAGACTTTCAAGCATTCTTGATGAAAAGACCAGAGCTGAATAAAATATTTCACATTCAAATACAAGAAACATGAGAAGATAAACAGGGAAAAGAATTCATAAGGAACTTATCAAAGTTGAACTATTTACATGCCTACATGGAAAAACAGTAATTGTAACTCATAAAACTTTTCTCAGTATGAGGATAGTTGAAGGGAATATAAATGTGCGTATGTATGTATGTGTGTGTGTATATATATGTACACATATATACACACACATACATATGCACATATGCCTACATAGGAGGGTATATGTGTGTATGAATACATATGTGAATGTGTGTATAAATATGTACATGTGTACATAGACAGAGGGCATAGGATCAATTGAATAGGAAGGGATGATATTTTAAAAGGTTGAATTTGGAGGGGGGAGAGGAATACAATTAGAGGAGACAGGGAGAGACACAATGGATTTAATTATCTCATATAGAAGAGGCAAGGGATAGCTGTTATGGTGGAGGGCAAGAAAAAGAAGGCAAAAGGGAATGGGTCAACCTTACTCTTATTGAATTTGGCTTAGGGAGGGAATGATATACACTCTAAATTGGATATCTTGCCCTACAGGAGAGTAGGGAAGAAGGGGATGAGAGGGGGGATGATGGAGGGGAGCGGACGGGAGGGAGGATTGTTAGAAACACACATTTTTGTAAAGGGACAGGGTCAAAGTAGAAAATAGAAAAAGTTGGGGGTGGGATAGAATGGAGGGAAATATAGTCAGTCTTTCACAATATGTCCATTATGGAGATGTTTTATGTTAACTACATATATACAGCCTGTATTGTATTGCTTGTCTTTCGGGGGCATGTGTGTGACAAGGGATGAAGGGAAAGAATCTAGAATTTAATGTTTTAAAATCAAATGTTTAAAACACATGTGTGTTTATATTATCATTATCTTTATTATTATTATTATTACTTACATGGAACTGGGAAATGACATATACAGGTACTGGGGTAGGGAGATCCATCTTTCCCTACTGGAAAGTGAGAGGGGTCATAGGGGAGAATATAGGAGAGAGCACACTGGGGAACAGGTTATGCAGTGAGATTGCTGTTTTGGGGTGGTGGGTATGAGAAAGACAGGGAGAAAATTTGTAACTCAAAATCTTGTGGAAATGAATGATACAAACTAAAAGTAAACAAAAGTTAATTTATAAAAAATATAGCTATATTTCTATAACATGGATTCTAGTCACTCAGGTACATCTTTTCTAATAAAGATATTTCTTTTGTAGATATTCTCTAAGTTCCTAAAGTTGTTTTGGCTTGGTTTTTATTTTTTCCCTAAACTGTGGTGTCCAGAACTAAGCACAAAGCTTTAGATGCCATCTAACTATGGCCATGTAAAATAAAACTATCAATGCCATTGTTCTGTACACTGTACTTCAGTTAATATAGCCAAAGATCTCATTAACTGCCATGTTAAATTGTTGATTCATTTTGAGAATGCAGTCAATTAAAGCATCAAGTTCTTTTTCACACTAATTGTATCTAGTCTTATCTCCAATACCTTGTACTTTTGTAATTGGTATTATGAGCTCAAACATAGGATTTTAAGTTTGTTCTATTAAATGTTATCTTAGATTTGGCCTATTGTGCTTGTTGAAGTTAAATGTAACTGCCCATTTACAATGAATGGAGACATTATAAAATGAAGTTATTCATATCAAAGACAAAATACTGTCTTTCCCTCTGCCATCACCACCCCCAAACACACAGAAACATAGACATTTGGATAGTTGATTGCTCTGTCACAAATGAGAAAATGATAAATGTTGGAGAAGATGTATGAAAACTGTGGCACTAATGCATTGTTGGTGGAGTTGTGAACTGATTCAACCATTCCAGAGAGTTATTTGGAATTATGCCAAAAGGGCTACAAAACTGTGCATTCCCTTTGATCCAGCAATACCACTTGTAGGTCTGTATCTCAAACAGATCAAAGACAGGAAAAGAACCCACATATACAAAAATATTTATAGCAGTTCTTTTTGTGAGAGCAAAGAATGAGAAATTTAGGGGATGGCAATTGATGACAATTGGGGAATGACTGAGCAAGTTGTGGTATATGAATGTAATGGAATAATACTGTGCTCTAAGAAATTATGAGCTGGAGACCTTTAAAAATCCTGCAAAGACTTACATGAACTGATGATAAGTGAAAATGACGGGGTTGTTACAGTTTTGGGGGGTCAGGCTGTATAGGTTTCACCTATACCCTTCCTCAACAGGCTTTGGGCATCCCCAGCTCCCGGCTTCCACTTTCTCCAGGAGAAACAGCTGCACAGAAAACTTAAGACACAAGGCTTGCTTCTTGCTACTTTCTCTTAGGCTTGGGGTGGCTGGACTTTCTCTTCTTTAGAGCACAACACTTGCCTCTAGCTACATTCTCTAAACTTGGAGTGGCTGGACTTCCTTCTGCCTCTGGGTAGCCTGTATTTAAGTCCTTTCTCCAGGGCCCCTTAGGGCCCCTCCCCTGGCCTTGCCCTTGCCACAGCAAGCCGATGGTGCATCACCCCGAAGGCGGAGAGATAATCCTGCTTATCGCAAACAGGTGCAACCTTCACATTCTGTCCCCAGGTGATCACGGGCCTCCTTTTAGCTGAGGACCAATTCAACCCATTACCAACAAGAGCCCCAACATGGGGTAAAGGCTCTGGGAACCC
>JAQQSW010008662.1:0-13413 GCA_028646575.1 Pseudocheirus occidentalis
CATTTTAGGTTTCTTTCAGAAAGTGATCTCTAGGCTTTTTAAAATTTTCACTTTGCCCACTACTTTTTTTTTTTTGCTTTTTGAAGGGCAGTTGGGGTTAAGTGACTTGCCCAAGGTCACACGGCTAGTTTTTGTGTTAAGTGTCTGAGGTCAGGTACTCCTGACTCCAGGGCTGGTGCTCTATTCACTGCGCCACCTAGCCACCCCTGCCCACTACTTCTAATAGCAGTAGCAGTTAAAATATTAAAATATACCTATCTTTTGAAGTGTTGTCATGGTTTTTACTCTGTAGCTCCTTGTGCTCCAAGGAGCACAAAGTTGGGACATATTTCTTTGTACATTGATCTGTGAGTTGACTTTGTTCCCCATGCTTTTGTTATGAAAGACCAAGAGCGATATCTGGTTTCAGAATCCAATCATTATAGTTCATACTAGCTTGTGGAAATCACCTCTCTTATCTCCATGCCATTATTGAGAATATTTGCTGCTTTATTTGAACTCATACTGCCTTTCCTGGTGTGACCCAGCTCCCCAGCCTTTAAGACCATTTACTAGGGCTTTTTGCTAGCTTCCTTGGCACAACCTTTCTCACAGAAACTGTGGACCCTAGGCCAATTTATTGGAGTTTGTGCAAGCTTCCCTAATTCAACTCTCAAATTCTGCAAGGTTTTTTGGTCTTCTTTTCATTCAGTTCTGGACTAGATGGAGGAGTTCACTTCTTTTCAGTTTAAAAAAAAATCATTTATCTTTCTAGGACTCTTCTCATATACTTGTTGGGATATGTATGGGAGAGGTGGGGTCTTTTATAAATTTATATCTCCTCATTTCAACTGGAAGTCAATATGTTAAGATCATATCAGATGTTTCATGAGTGAATAAATATTTTCTACAAACATCTCCAACTCCCAAACTTCAAAAGAAAGTAATTATGTATGAGTTATACCATAATCATCACAGATGAATCCAAAAGAAAAAAAGATAGCATAAAAGAGAATACTTTACCCATATTTTACTTTATAATGAAAAATCTGAAATGAAATGTAAAAATACAGTGTTTCATACAAATAATGTAGAGAATGTATTTTACTGGGAAGAGAAATTAGTAGGTGAAACTCTCTCTCTCTCTCTCTTTCCTTTTCATATAATCCAGCACGGGGTGTTCAAGGAGGACTAGCACCTCTGTGTGAGAGCTTGCAAGTGAGGGCTTGCTTACTCACCTTTCAGGGTTACTCATCCACCTTTGGTGTTCTCTCAACTCTCACCTGTGATTCCAAGAGGTTGTAGGAAGCACAGTGGCCACACCCTGGTAAAATCATCTTAGTAGGCAGGCTAAACCAGGTGGATTGATAACCTCAAGCCCATTGGTGAGTTAGGGGATATCCACCCAAATCATGTGTAGTCTTCTCCTGGTGCAATGGGTGGATGAGAACAATTTATTCCAAAAGCCACCAAGGTGGCCGAAGTAGGTGCTGTGGAGCACTCAGAGCTCAGTCAGACATGAAAGACATCAAGGTCTTTACTACATCCTAGGCCATCACCAGGCTTCCTGACTTTTTGTCTTGTCACTGAATTTCAATGACTCTGGAAGAGAGAGTGAGCCTGATAACTTTTTGCAATTCTTTCTCACTTAAATAGAATTCATGTATAAGTCAAGAAACCACCTATCATTAACTATTTTACCCCAACATCATATTAGTGGTCCGTTTTGAAAATGAAAAATGGATGAAAACAATCACCACTACCACTGCCTTCTCCCCATCATGAAATGATCACTAATTAAACCTGGTGCATTATTGGGCACTATTTCATTGGATAATAAGACTCTGTAGAATGACATAAGAATAGAAAATATATGGTCCCTTCCCCCCCCCCCAAATGTAAAATCCTATTTTGACAAGACAATTAAATGCATGTAGATATAGTGTGTAAGAATATTTTTGCAGACAGACAAAATGGTTGAGTTGGAGCTAGATGTGAATTTACACTCCATTTCTCTGTTGGATATGGTGAGTCTTTACTGAGGGAGTGGGCTTCGAACTACAGTTCTATGGACAGGTGGGATACAGTTTCATGTAAGAGAGAAGAAACCTTTTTTAGACATGGAACATCTAAAAGGAAAGTGTTTAATCTTTTGTAAAGGAGGAGTTGACACAGAAAATGACAAGTAGGCAGATCATGTTGAGATAATGTATAAAAAGTGCTTTGCAAACCTTAAAGCACTACACAAATGTCAGCCATTATTATTATTACTTGAACGGCCTATATCCCAAGGTTTTGGGGAGAAAAATGCTATAAAAATGAGGAAAGTGCTATTTTTATTGTGTTCAGTGCCTCCTCTACTCTTATACCCCTGTCGTCCTCTGTCAAATTGGGTGGTTATAATGTCAGCTAACAGTTTTTACTGCCATTTCCACTAGATCAGGAGTTTCAAAAGTACAGTTCTCTATTTGAATGTCATATCATGGTGCATCTATTGGGAAAAAACCCAGCAGTTGTGATTTGTGTTTTGAAAATAGAAATACATTTTGCATTATATATTACTATTTACTAGTATATCTCCTTCTGCTTTCTCCCCACCTTCCTCTGCGATCCATATACCTAGTTCACTAAGTAATTTTATTCCTCATCTGTGAATGGGGCAATTGATATACACTGAGATTAAAAGGCATGTTCAGAACTCCTGGAATTTTGCAGTTCTATTCTCTCTTTGAAGTGGGTTTGGTTATATCCTCCTTAATGTTGTATCTCTAGTTACTAATATCAACAGCTCTCAATTATTAAACTTGCATTTTTTTAAAAACAACAAATTCCAAATCCTAGTCATGTCTTCCTTTCATAGTCAGCACATTCTGGGGAATTGTATCATTGCTTTGGTCTGTTCACCCTCTCTAAACCTCACCCCATGGGATCAACTGGCATTTCTTTGTTGGATTTTAATGTTAGGCTAAGTAAACCATAATTAGGAAGGTAAATTTGTAGGAAAACAATGCCAAGCCCAAATGTAAATGGTTTTTGTATTATGTACACCATTGGCTTACACCTCCCTACCCTTCTTCTATTAACGTGGGTATTTGAAAATTGACTGTATAGTTGATGGGTTGCTTGAGATTTCCCAATATTCTTGCCCCTAGCATACATATTGTGAGAGAACCAATTTTGTTTGCATTGGAATACTGAGCCCCAGAATTCTGAAACCAGTTTTAATAACTTTATTCTTTATCTTCCAAGTTTTATATTTCTCTAGCTTATTCTTTCTAGTCCAAGAAAATATTTCTGTTCACTTAATGGATTTCATATTTTTAAAAAGGATCAGATCCACCTGATATTTATCTTAATTTGGTTGTCATTCATAGTATTTGCAATGAGAGGGATTTTCTATATGACTATCTAATCTCTAGAATCTATCACTGCCACTAGACTGGCACACCTTGCTTTGATGAAACATCATGAAAATTATATCAAATGTATATATGTACATATACATGTATACATATGTGCATATATACACTATATGTATATACGTATATATATTTCTTCCCAAGAATTAATCTGAAAATATAAGTAAAATAGATCTAGGTATGTCCTTTATTGACCTGAATAATGAGTGTAACCTATTATGCTTTTTGAATATGATGATTTTTTTGCAACCATTATAAAAAGTGCTACAGGTGGTAATTTTTAAAAAAATCAGTTTGTGATCTACATATTCATGCAAAACAAAATTCCAGAATCAAAATACTACACAGATGGGGTCTTCAAAGACAGTGATTTTGCTGTAGCACATGTAGTGCATTCAAATATGGATAAACTTTTTATACTGTTTTTTTTTGGTGATTAAAGCTTAGGAAACTGAAAACGCAAGGGGAAGATTTCACAGCTTCTGGGGTATCCAGTTATTGTACAAAAACTTCTGGTAATTATTGTGTTATAGTATTCCTGTATAAAAATATTTTTTGATAAGTAATCTCCTAACCTCTAAATTTCCACCCATTACCAATATCACCAAGTAGATCACTGGGCACTCATTGTTTGGGCAGAGAGTTCTACTTTCTTCTGTTTATAAATCTACCTCCAACTTCTTGCTTTGAACTGATGATAAAAATATTGTTTTGATAAAGTGATAAATATGATCATAAAATTATAAAAAGATATTTGAAGACATTTGCTTCTGTTATGAACTTTAGACACATCATAGAATTTGAGAGATAGAAGGTACTCAGTCCTACCTATACCTGAAAGGAATTCCTACTCTACCAATACTTGATGAGTCTCTCATCCAGTCTCTACTTGAAGGTCTCCAACATGGGGAAATTAATTGCCTTGAGTCTGTTCATTTCAGTTTTGGACAACTCTAATTGTTTAGAACTTTTTTTTGACACTAAGTCCAAATTTGTCTCTTTGCAACTTCTACTCATCATTGCTTCTGCTTCTCCCTTTCTATTTTGTACTAAGATAATGTCATAACCATAAAATGACCAGTGTAATGCCAAATAGTATTGAGTCAGGGTTATTCTTACACAACGAAAGTGAAGAATTATATAGTTGGTATTAAGAATGCTTATAAAGCCTTTATATGAAACAACCACTAAGAAGTTATAAACCTTACAATTAGTTTCTTTTCTGGTCATTTTCATTCAACCAAATTTAGTGGAATCATTTGGCCACAAAGTTCATATGATCATTTATTTACATGATATGTTCATTTCTACTTTGAAGTTATGTTCTTAGCTGAGAATTCCCACTCTGTTGTACATAATAGTAAGAAATCTTTACCTTGATTGGTCTTCTTTCTTGTTTTTGTTTTTACTTTTTGGAGGGCAATTGGGATTAAGTGACTTGCCCAAAGTCACATACCTAGTAACTGTGTCAAATGTCTGAGGCCAGATTTGAACTCAGATTCAGTGCTCTATTCACTGAGCCACCTAGCCACCCCTGGTCCTCTTGATCCCCTTCTCACTGACACAGTTATCACTCTGGTATAGTCACTTAGCACCTCAAACCTGGAGTATTACAATAGCCTTCTGGTTGGTCTCTCTCTCTCTGCCTTAAGTCTCTCCCTACTCCAGTCCATTCTGTACTCAGTCAACAAAGTGTTCTTCCTAAAGCATAGGTATGACCAGGCCCCTTTCTTCCCCAATAAATTCCAGTATTTCACAATCACCTCCAGGATCAAATATAAAATCTTCTGCCTTTTAAAGTCATTCATAGCATAGGCCTCTCCTACTTATTTTTAGTCTTCTTATGCCTTATCCCTCTGGTTGTGCTCTGTGATTTAGTGATCCAACTGTGCTACTTGAGTTTGACTCTACCATCATAATGCCCCCAGGCTAGATACTCCTCACCTTTTCCAGCTTCCTTTTGTATGTTGTTTCCCTACCCCCCCCCCGCCCCATTAGATCATAAGCTCCTTGAAGGCAAGCGATGTTTTTCTTCTTATTTTCTTCCCTGGCACGTAGCACAGTGCCTGGCACATACGAGGCGCTTCATAAATGTTTATTATATTGTATTGCCTTGTACTGTATTTATTGTATTTTTGTGTTGTTTAGTGATGCTGACCTTCTTGCTGTTCCTAGAACAATACACTCCATCTCCTGTGGGAGTTTTTACTGACTGTTCTTCATGGCTGGAATACTGTCCCTCCTCATCACTACCTTTGTCTTCCCTGGCCTCCTTCAAATAGCAGAAAATTCCCCAGCTTCTTCAAGAAGGCTTTTTCTATTCCCCTTAGTGCTAGTTCCTTCCCCCGAGATATCTCCAATTTATTCTCTAGATACTTTTTTTATAGAGCTGTTTGTATGTTATCTCTCTCATTCGATTGTGGGCTCTTTGAGAGCAGGGACTAATTTTCTTTGTCCTTTCTTTGTACCTCTAGCACTTAGGACAGTGCCTGGCACCTAGCAGGAGCTTAATAGAGACTTGTCGACTGACTTACTGATTAGGTGAGGGAGAGAAGATTTATGAAATTATTGTATATAATTTTAGAACCCTAAGAGATATCAAAAGTCATTTTATTTAACAATGAGGTCACTGAGATCCTTAGATATTATGTTTTTGTGTGTGTTTTTTTCTTGGGTTAGCAATAGAAAAAAAATGTCCTAACTATGGCCATTTTTCTGTTTCTTAGTGGAATTGTAGTGTGTCTGCTTTTTTTGAATTGCCATCCAAGTTAAAACATTTTCTATTGAGCATTAGCCATAAGACTATCATTCTGAAGTCATTGCAAAATAGAATTCTGCCAACTACTTTAGAGAAGAGAGGGTTACTCTTACCTATGTTCTACCTATAGACCCTTTCCCCCTTTGAACTCAATTCTATATCTGACTACTGGAAAGAGAACTGGAATTGGGAATCGCAAGATCTGAGTTCAAACCTCAGCTCTTTCACTTACTACATATGTAAACATAAGCAAGTAAATTTACTTCTCTGGGACTATTTCTTTATTTCATATATTTAAATCTGAAATGGGTCTCATGATCATATAGTTCAATCTCTTCATTTTGTAGATGTGGAAACTGAGACCATGGGACTTAAATAACTTGCCTTAGGCATATAAGTAGTGTCCCAGCAGGATTTAAACCCATGTCCTCTGACTCCTTGGGCAGTGCTTCCCTCACAGACTAATTGATAGCTAAAGCCTTTCCCAGTTCTAAATTTTAAGCTCCAACATGTTTACAGCATATGGTATTGTTCCATGTGTCTAGTAGTTACTCTGTCACTGAAGGGACTGGTAACTTGTTGTTGTTGTTTTTGATGAAGTCATTATAGAATATTACTTCATAGTGAAGACAACAGGGAGTAAGGATAGCTAACAAGAAGAGAAAGAGTGGAGGAGTAAAAAGTACTAATAAAAGTCCCTAAAATCTAGTTGATCCTCAAAAAACTCTTTGACTTTGACTCTTATATTCATTGTACTGCATTGCATCACATTGCATTTTTGTGTTATATTGTGACACTAATCTCTTTTAATGGGAGAGGAATGGTCTTTTGGTGAACTGATAATTTCCTGGAAGAACTGTGTTTAAAGCTGACAATAGGATATGGTCTTCAGAAGAGGGACCCATATTAAAAATGAGCTTAATCCCCCATGATTTGCACAGTCCTCAGTGCCACAACATGTGTTTATTCAGAGCTCTAAGTGAGTTATTGTGGAGAAAAAAGGGCAAAACCAATAGGATTCCACTCAATTTTATCATCAGGTTGTGCTGGAGAGGATGAATAATTTACAAAGATGATAAAGTCCTGTTACATAGAAAGGACTAATGAATGGCCCTATGGACTTTTAAAATCTGTTATCATCAGCTTATCCCATTTTGAGTAAGAAATTTATTGATGTTTCTATGTTAGCATTATATAATTCTTGTTTTACAGGAATATTAAGCAGCTGAATACAAGAGGATGTGTTTTGAGAGGATAGCATGTTTGATTGACAATAAGTTTGGGCAGCGTTACATGCTTCCTATGTTTTAACAAAAATGTGCATTTACAATGGTAGTATTTAATTGGGGGGGCACAAGTGTTTGTTTTTTTCCCCTTTCAACATGCTGACAATAACTTCTCTTATACACTAGCAACCATGATTATAGACATACTTATGGGAAATACAGCTGGGGCTCAGCAGATTTTGCAAATACTCATTTATTTTGTCCTCTACCCATTTTTTAAAATGTTAAGAGTTTAAAAAAACTCCAATAACAAACAAGTTTTGTTTTTTGAAGAGAAGTAAAATTAAAGGTCAGAAATGATTCTATTTTGCTTATTCTATCGAATTTCAGGAACCTACTTATGAAAAGCACTTATGGAAAACTCCAAGCCTGATTTCACCATTTTCCCCTATGAGAAGAGAAGGAAACATGTTGGTTAGTTGGACCCTACTAAATGCTTATCTTTTCTCATAAGTAATATTTGTATTTGGGGAAGGTGGGGTTGTTTCTCTTTCAGAAAAGGAATCAATATCTGAAGGAAAAGATTTAGAGTCATTTTGTTAGAGTTATGAGAACTCTCACTCCTGCTAAATAAGGCAGGTTATTTTGTTGTCCTTTAGTTTAGGTGCCTATGATCTTCTGATGACTCAGAATAAATCCAGGTCAGTGGAGAAATTAAAGGTGGGATAAGGGGGAAGCAAAACCACAGGAGTCAATAAACAACAGTTTTACACACCCAGAAACTCAAAGGGAGAGACATAAGAATAATAGTGAGATTTTTTTTCTTTCCTGTTGCTTTCCCCTTCCTGTTTTCATCATTCTATGTAATTAAAAATGTTCACTTCAAAAATATTTATCTTAAACATACTTTTCTTTTAAAATTTTAAGTTCCAAATTCTCTTCTTTCTTTTTTGTCTTTCCTCACAAACTGAGAAAGCAAGCAAAATAATCATTTATACATGTGAAATCAGGCAAAACATATTTCCAAATTAGCCATATTGCAAAAAAAGCAAAAAAAAAAGAAGGCAAGAAAATCATACTTCAGTTTGAACTCAGACTTCATTAGTTCTCTCTTTGGAGGCGAATAGCTTTTTTTTTTCATCATGAGTCCTTTGGAACTGGATCATTGATTGCGTTGATCAGAGAAGCCAAGTTTTTCCACAGTTGTTCATCATTACAACATTGCTGTTGCTGTGCACAATTATATGGCTCTTCTCATTTCACTTTAAATTAATTCAGATAGGTCTTTCCATGTTTTTTTCTGATACTAACCCCTCATCATTTCTTACAGCACAATAGTATTCTGTCATAATCATATGCCACATCTTGTTTAGCCATTCTCCAATTGATGAGTATCCTTCAGCTTTCAATTCTTTGCCACCCCAAAAAGAGAGCTATAATAAATATATTTTTTGTATGTTTAGTCTTTTTCCTTTGTTCTCTTTAGGGTACAAACTTAGTGGTGTTGCTGAGACAAAGGGTATATAGAGTTTTACAGCCCTTTGTGCATAGTTCCAGGTCTGGAATGATTGGATAAGTTTACAATTTCACTAATAGTTTATCTATTTTCCCTCATCCCCTTCAGCATTACTAGTTATGTTACTAGTGAGAAGCTGGTTTGTTTTAACCAGTCATCTTTTGAAAGGACAAATAAATACCTTTGAATTGATGAAGGGGCCAGTAGTCATTCACACATTTATGTGAACCAATATAATAAGATGACATTTTTCTCCTGTATCTAGCTGAGATGAACTGTATTGAAGGAAATAGGTATTTTGATTTAGGGAATAAGGTAAATAGACCATAAATTCTTTATATCTGGTCTAGGGTAGTAGGCACTTGGGGCTAGATGAAAGTACTGGATACCTGGAAACCTAGGGAGGGAAACACTCAGAGGTGGGAGGGGACATTAAAAAGAGAGGTTGGAGGTGGGTGAAGATAATTTCTTCTTTAAAATAATTTTAAAAAATTTATATCACAAAGATTTCTTCCAGGATTTCTTTTCTCCCTTTGCTGAGAACTTGCCTATAAAACAATGGATACTTTTTTTTGAAGAAAAAAAAGGAAGAATAGGAGAAATAAGCAAAAAGCAATTAATATATTAAAAATCCTTAAAAATACAGTGTTCTGCACCCATCAACCTCCCACCTTTGCAAAGTAGTGAGGTGAAGACAGGAGTGTATTAGTAAGTATTTAACAACTAACTTTCTGGGGGGAAATGTCTGCAGACACAATTTTAATCTGCATTATTAATGTTTTCTCCACACTTTTTAAAGTCTAGAAATCAACAAAATAATAAATCCCCCCATAATTTCTTGCATTTCCCAATTTTTGGTGTGTAAATTTTTGCCCCAGAAATTTAATAATCAGCTTTTTCTAGACTGTTTGAGCAGATTCTGGGGTGAAGGTGTCTGCACATTTCTTTGGAGCCATGCTTATTTTCTTTTTATAATTTTGTTACATTCACTTTTGATCATTTTGTGGTTATAAGATGTTGGAGTCATTGTGCACATTATTTTGTTGAGTCTGCTCATTTAATTCTATATCAGATCATATAAACCTTTGCATGTTTCTCTGTATTCATCATATTAGTTATTTTCCTTACATCACAGTAACATTCCATTCCATTCATATACCACAATTTGGTTAGCCATTCCCCCAACTGGTGGGCATCTACTGTTTCCAATTCTTTGCTACCACAAAAAAATGCTGCCATGGTCTAATATGGGGCCTTTCTTCTTATCAATGAACTTCTTAGGATGACCAATTTAATTTAAAATTTTCCATGGTGAGCTTTGGGTCCAGGAAACGGGAAGGCATTTTTCTTTCTTTTCTTTTGTTCTCTCTCTTGCACTACATAGTTCACATTTGAGATGCACAGTTCAGGCTATTATTACTAATGGTGTTAGTTAAGCCTCACTGTAGATTAAATTAGTTAAGCCTCACTGTCTTGGCTGGCACTTAAACCATACACTGTTTCTATGGGAAAATAAATTCTGAGTTCTAAACAACTGGCTTGGCAATGAATTTTCAGAACACAACCTGTTCACAAGTTTAGAGACTGCTGGTATGAGTGCTTTACTGAGAATTTTGAAGTATATTACTCTCATTCTCTCATGAAATCTTAGAGACAAGCAGAAAACAGGTATAATGAATTAAAGGGCAAAATAAGGATTTGACATACAGATAAAAGGTGAAGTACTTATGCCATCATATTTTCAGGTATATTCCAGTTGATACAGTGTTAATATTTAGACCTCTAGAAGATTTTAAAGGTGGCAGACTTATTATAGTCCTGGGTAGAGGTGTCTGGTAGGATGCCATCTCTGTTTTGGGATGAATGAGTTTCTAACAAAGAGGCTGAAAAGGATTTTTCCCTTCATATTTATATAGTGTGCTGTCTCATCTTCTTTGACTTTTCACATTGTAGGTTGTGCCATATTCATTTGTAAATATGTTTTATCTACATACCACACCTTTCATTAGATTGTAAGCTCCTGGAGGGAAAGAACTATTGTTTTTTTTTCCATACCCAGTTCTTTGCATTTTGCATTGCACATAGTAAACACAATATTTGTTGAAGTGATTTGAAAATATACTGAGAAAGTGTAAAGAACCCTGGATTTGGAGTCAAAATAACTGAGTGTAAATACTGAATCTCTCACTTATTACCTATGGAAACGGGGTAGGCATTTTCCAATGCAGTGCCTTAGTTTTGTTCATCTGCAAAATGAGGAAGTTTTATTAAATATTCTCTAACTTCACATCCAGTTCTAAATCAGACCAATATCAAGGTTTTATTTTCTGGATGGAGGGAATGGTATCAGAGAATACAAGATTCCTTTTTTTTTCCAGAGAAAAGAGTCAGTCCTACAGAACGTGGATATCAGAGATATTTAGTGCAACGATTCCCCTCAATTAATCCTTTCTCTTCTTTTCTTAGCAGTAATGATTTCTTTTACAAAAAGCTTTTCAATTTCATGTAATTGAATTTGTCTATTTTATCTCTCTTTATTTTTTAAGTGGTACCGTGGTACTAGAGATGAATGTCAAATTAAAATACCCACACATTGACATAAACCATTTTCTCTGTGGAGTACACATAAAACTTTTTCCTCATGTCAAACATTGCAATCTACTTTTAGAATTTTTCTTTATCTAAACTCCACCCAAATGTCTCACACAGAACTAAGCCTTTCTGATACATATGAGCCCTCAAAAGCATGGGAAGAGGAAAAAAAAATTAGTACAATTCCAAGTCAATAAAAAAAATTCATTTGCTAATGTAATTCACTTTTTCCCTTCAGTGTCTTAGATTTGAATCAGAAGAGTAAAATAAGGTCCTAAGGGTTCTTCTACAAAGTGTCTCTCATGAATACATCAAAATTGTAAAAGATTACTTGAACAATATAATGAGAGATGACTTTGCTTGATGATCCTCTCTTCATTAATATTAAATGAGGAAAACCCCAGGAAAATGAATAGATGGATAGATAGACAGATAGATGATAGATAGACAGACAGATAGGTAGATGATAGATAGACAGATAGATGATAGATAGATAGATAGATAGATAGATAGATAGATAGATGAATGGATAGATACAGCATTTGTTATCTATATTCCATGTGTCAGCCCTGTGGTAGGCACTGGGTGTATAGCTACAAGGGAAAAAAAGACAGCACCTACCCTCAATGTGCTTACAGTCTAATGGCAGAATAATATTAATAGCTAGTTAAGGTTAAAGTTAGAAAAGTGCTTTACGTCTGTTGTCTCATTTGATCCCCTCAACAATCCTTTGTGGTAAACAACATTATTATTCTCATTTAACAGATGAAGAAACTGAGGCTGTAGAGAGGTCAAATGACTTGGCCAGGATCGCATTGCTACTGGCAGGATTTGGACACAGAATCCTTCTGACTCCACATCTAGCATTTTATCTACTTTACCAGCTGGTTAACATGAATTGATAATTAAATTATGAAATTATGAAATAGGGACAGTCACACCAAGTTCTTTGGATACTTCCTGGGAAAAGACCATGATGGGCATCAGGAAATGGGACAAGAGTCATACTTTAATAAGGCACAGATGTAAATGATAAAAGAGGTGAGGTTCTGGAAAGGGGGATTGGGATGGTGAAGGGAAGTAGCTTGGGTAAAGAAAATGGGGTGAAGGTAGGCAAAGAATATCACTTAGAAAACCATGAATTAGAGTTGGGAGAACTAGATATTACAAACATGATGGAGATAGAAGAGGGCTCAGGGGATAGGAATTTGAAGTCTCATTTTTATAGGGTGTTTTTGGGAAACAGACCAACTCCTATTGGTACCACCTTGGTGTTAATTCATTAACATATCCAAATCATCTCAAAATTATTGGTAAACTTCAGTCATGACCTCAAAGTTAATTAGCATCTTTTGGATGTTCTGTTCGCCTAGAATTGTTGAAGTCTGAATTTTGTCTGGGATTTTCATATCATAGGTCAGAAATATTGACAAGTAGTGCCTAGATGCTTTCTCCTGATTTGGCTCATATTAACAGGTTATAAATTTTGATTGATATATGATATAATTTGTTAATAATGCTCCTTTGATCTTTGGGATACTGTATGTGACTTTTAGGTTCCCTTGTGCAATCTTTTTTCTTGTTAAAATGGGACAAGGGAGTAGTGGTCAGGGGAACCAGAACAAGATAGAATCTTTAACATACATCAACATGTAAAAGTGAGTCGAAAAACCTGGAGGTAAATGGAAAAGGAAGGTAACCTCAAGGGCACAAAGCAACTGAAGAGTTGAAAAAGAAGTCGATTTCAGTTTGATTTAGGGAAAATGTTCTGAATAAATGGAGATGTTAAAAAATGGAATGAATTGTCCTTGGGTTGGGAAGCGTAGTGAATTTCCTCCTCACTGGAAGCCTTCAAATAGAGATATGGTAACCACTAGTAAAGAATGTTTTAGAGAGATTTCTATTTAGCAGTGAGTTTAGTTA
>JAQQSW010008663.1:0-13413 GCA_028646575.1 Pseudocheirus occidentalis
ATTAGTATTAATTCTCCTGACTAAAAGGCCACAAGAGAGGCCCCAATTTTAGAAGAGTTGAAATGACAACTATTTCAAAGGGCAAAGAGGGACACATTGTTAGCATGACACAGACTGCAAAATTCTAGAAAGAATAGTTTGCATGTAAGAAGCTGATGTAGGATAAGCAAAGGAAGTGGTTTGGACATATAGTTAGAAAGAGACAAGCGTTGGAGAGCCTGAGCAGTCCATCAGTACCCGTAAGGTACTAAAAGTATCAGGGGAAGATCTCTAGAAAGATGGTCATGGGTCCTTTCTGGAGGATTATGGGGAAAGTGGGACCAAGTGTCAGACGATCTGTGAAGGCCTGATAGGTTATGATCTTCATGAGCATAGGATGTGCCTATGGGACTGAAGTTGGGGATGCCTCCATGTAACAAACCTGATAAAGCATCGTCAGGGCCAGACCTTAGGTAGGGGCAGGTGTGAAGAGCTGTAACTGGACAGTCTCTGTGACAATCTACCTAATCCCAGTGGGTGTCCAGATTCCCAGTTTTGAATTTTTTTTAATGCTTTAATAATAAGTTTAACTTTCTATGTGACATCTGGGGTCACCTATTCCAAATCCCTCATTTTACAGCTGAGAAAGCTACAGCCCAGACAGGTAAGATAATTTGCCTAAGGTCACATGGGAGTAAGTAAGAGGGGTAGGATTGAATCTAAGTCTTCTGACTCTAAATCTTTCCACAATACCACATTGTCTTTGTCATAATGGGTGCCTCCATTCCCATTTCTCTCTCTTAACTCTTTGCAGTCTGCCATTTAACCTCATCCTTCAACTAAAACCGCTTCCTCTAAAAATACTAATGCTCTCTTAATTGCCCAAATTAAGGACCTTTAAAATAATCCTTATCCTTCTGGATTTTACAACCATAATCACCCTTTCCTTGGTATATTCTCTTCTCTCTAGGTTTTCATGAACCTGCCTAATGGGAATGGGAATCTGAAGATCTTAACTGATCCTTAATAAGCCTAAGGGAATTTGAAGACCTTCTCTGCTTTGAAAATACACTCTGTTCCCTAATAGGTGGTGCCTGTGGTGGGAGGAGTTTGCTGAAGGGTGGAGCAGAGCCCACAGGAGTCACAACACCTAGACAGTTGGGAGGAGAAGATGCTTCTGAGGGTGACAGTTAGGCTTTTGAGTAAATGTTGGCTTGTGGGAAGGCTAAAGGATGCTGTGGCTCTCTGTGCTGTTGTGGCTTATTAACTTCTTTGCTTCTATGATTGAACTGGCTTACTGGTTTTGGGATTCGGTTTTCTGGTGTCAATAAATATTTTGCTTCTGGCTTCTATATGGAGAGTCTGTTATATTTTGTAATCGAGCACTCTGCAGGTACATTTTTAGTGACCATTGGCACTGTGAATATTGCACTGGCACTACAGCCTGCTCTTCTCATTCTCTTCTTACCAGTCTGAATGCTCTTTGTCAATCTCTGTTGCTGGATCTTCATTAGAGATGGGGAACTTGAGGCCACATGTGGCCCTCTAGGTCCTCAAGTGCAGCCCTTTGACTGAATCCAAACTTCATAGAACAAATCCATTTGTTCTGTTAATGATTATTCATTCAGAGCTACCCCTGCCCCTTCCCCCACCCCAGATGGAGGTTATATGACCTCCATCAGCAGGATGGGAAAATGCCCAAGATGCTGGTTTATAAGGTGGTGTTTTGAGAGGCATCACCTTTCTCTCCATCTCCTGGAAATGGAACAGAAGAACAGGTTTCTCAATAAATCACAGAGCAAACATTCATTTATACTCTGGGAATTTGTAATCTCAATGGGGCCACCAGCCAGAAGAAATAACAAGAATAATTAATTTAGGACCCTTACAGATTGAAATAGATGAAAATCACTTTGTTTGAAAGTTAAAGAAATGGACAAAAAAGAATAGCTTGACATCCCCAAGTCAAAGGGAGGGATTAGCTCCTACTTGCCAAAAGCATAAGGCCTAAATTCCTTAGTCTGGTTGTTTAAGATCCTTTAGGGACTTACTTTCAGTCACATTTCTAGACTTAAAATAGACTAGTCCTTTTGTTTACCTGATCCCCTAGTTAAATTCTTCTATTTCTATCTCCTAAATATAACCCCAAATGTCCCCATTTCTGTACCTTTGTCACACCATTCCAAGAAGCACAGAATCTCAGATTTGGAAGGTACCTCAGAAGTCATCAAGTCCAACCCATACTTGCGTAGGATCATCTCTAGAACACATCTGACAAATGTTTATCCCAAGGCAGTCCAACCCACTTTTGGAAATGTTTATTTAGCAGGAAGATTCTTCTTGTTATCAAGTCAAAAATCTACCTCTCTGACAGTTCTTATCCCTTGCTTCTAGCACTGACCTTTGAGGTCAAGCAGACATTTAACCTCTCTTATTCTTTAACTATTGAAAGATGGGTAGTACAGAGTGCTTCCAACCCTCCTCACCACCATCTCAGTGTTTTTTCTCCTCAATTACATTTCCTTGGGGAATCTCACATGGCATGGCTTCCCTTCCCTATCTGGAAAGCATCTCATTGTCTCCTCTTTGCTTATTCAAATCAGGGTCTAGTGCAAATGTCACCTCTTCGATGAAGCCTTCCATAGTTTAGTTAGAAGAGATCTGTCTCATCTGAACTCCTTGTCTTTTATAAATTCCATTTACAGGTTTATTTTAATTTATATTATAAATCCCATTTACAGCTTTATTTGAATTCATATTATGGCTATTTATCTTCTGTCTCCTAGTAGAGTATAATATATTTTTTTAGATTGGGGACCAAGTCTTATTATCTTTGTGCACCTTCCAGTGCCTAGGATAGCATGCTATATACATAGTAGTCTCTTCATAAATATTTGTCTTTTCTTCAGAGATCCTGAAAGTGATTTTAATGTAGAAAGATGCGGGGTTTTTTTTTTCAGCCAGAAAACACTCCAGTTCTACTGGCATTCTCTAATTGCTCATTTAACAATTAAAGTTACTTCTAGAGTACTGTGCCCCCTACCTTCTCTCTCATGGCTGTGACCAGGTTCAGTAACAGATGTGCCTGGACTCTAATGAGAGAGTTAGCTTTCTTTCCTTACAGTCTTCAGCTCATTAGTTAAGTTCCTTTTCCCTTTCCCCAGTGCTCCAGGGAAAAATTGTTTGACTTCAGAATTTGGTTCATTTCTAAGCTGTCCTAAAAGGAGAGTAAAATGACTCTAAATATACAGGTATGTGACAGGTATTTAATTACCAAACACAAAATACTCTGGTTGATGGATTGACTTAAAACAGGGTCCAGAAATTTAACTTATGACTACTGTTATTTTCTTCCAGGATACTGAGACTTAAACCTCATAAAGCATTTTGCTGAATTGCAGAACAGGTCTTCTTCCATTTCATCTGTCCAAGATCTTAGTAACTCCAGACCCATGCCCTCAGGCCAACACTCTTCCTCTGGTCACTGGGCTTTAGGGTTTAGCTATTTGCTTTCTCTGCAGGGATAGGCTTCCCTTCTGACTTGTATTGGGGGTGATGCCTTTCTGTTGGGCTTCCTGGGTGTGTGGTTTAGGTGTTGGCCTGAACCAGGATCCTTGCTGCTGGGTTGCTGTGGTAACAGAGCCTTTCTGGTGGCTAGCTTTGGATCAGGGATCTTGTTGCTGCTCTGTCACAGGGGTGGGACCCTGCTGCTGGGTTGCTATGAAAACAGGGTCTCTCTGCTGGTACCCACCACACCAGGGGCCTAGTCTTGCTGGTGGCCAGTACTGGCTGGTTCACTACTAGTCAGCAGTAAGGTCAAGGCCCCTCTAGTTGCTTGTGCAGGGTCACCCTTGGAGGGGCATTGTGGGAGGAAGGGCTTGGAACTTTGCTGTGAGACTGGCTGCCACTGTTGCTGCCTTTCTTAGACATTGGCTCTCGCCCACCCCAATGAGACAGAGCTCTCTTGCCAGGCTGGAAACCTGCTTTCCTGCTCCTAGATCAATTTTGAGGTGGTTTTCTACTTATTTGGAGGGGAACTTGGGAGGGCTTCAGAGGGTTCTTTTCCCCACTCCACCATGTTGGCACCAAGGAGAGAGTTTAATAATTAATTCTTGGGGGGAGTTTAGGTTTATTTTTATTTTATTGTTCTATCTGTTCAAGATTGATTGAAACCTTTTCTTTTTATTCTCATATCTTTCCTTCAGTCCTTTTCACTCAGCACCCTTGAATCCTACCTTATAGCAAAGAAAACCATTTCAGCAAAATCACCACGCCAAACAACTGTACCACATTCCACATACTGAGTCTCCCCCTTCACTTTTGAGAAGAGAGAAGTGTGCTCTAGCCTCTGTTCTTCCAGGCTCTGATGGGTCACCATAATCAATCAGAATTAGACTGCCTTTCCATGTTATTTTATATGACCAATTTATTGTCAACTGTCTTCATGATCATTTCGTCCTGGTTGCTGATAATACCAATATTTTTTCTTACACTTCTCTCTCTTTGTACTATCTAACGCAGTACATCTGATAGTAATTCCTAATTATATGTTGAGTTTACGGAGGGAGCATTTCTCATCCCACACCTACTCACACCCATGCCTAGAGGAAATATTTCCAATTTCAGTGGCTGTCTTACTGGGACATGCACTATTCAGTCTATTATTATGTGAATTTTTCCTCTAGGGCTTCGTCCTAGAATAGATTTTTCAAGTGAATGATTTAGCAGCCAGAGCTGAGGCAGTTACAATTTGCCAGTGATACGAAAGAAGCAAAAAGAGAGAGAGCTGTGTGAAAAGAACTAGGGAGTAGAAGGAGGATCAGGCTTTTCACAGACATTCTCTGAGGTTACAGGAGGGCCAGACCTGCCCACGTGTCCCACTAGCTATATTTTACCTTGGTAGAAATTTAAAATATAACCTAGTGAGATTTTTCAAATTGTATACCAATAATGGGGTCGTTGTTCCTTTAAAAAAAATCTTAAGGGGGACGGAGATGGCATGGAAAGGAGCCTTAAATGAAAACCAAGGTAGTTTTGACCACCATCTCAATTCAATCCAACATTTATTAAACTACCTACTATGTGCCAAGCATTCTGCCAGGTCCTATAAATGCAATAATCAAACAGTACCTGCTCTCAGGGAGCTTACATTCTACTGGAGGAATATATGAAATCCATCTTTGCATATTTTTTCCAGAATGCCTTCCAGGAAGTACACCCTTTTTATAATAACATAAGCTAACATTTATATAATACTTACTATATAGTACTTCCTTTGTGCCAGGCACTGTGCCTTATAAGCACTTTATAATTATTACCCCATTTGATTTTCACAACAACTCTTGAGAGGTAGGTGCTATTATAAACCCCATTTTACAGTTGAGAAAACAGAGGCAAACAGAGATTATGTGACTTGCTCAAGTAAGTGGACTGAAACTGGATTTGAACTCAGGTCTTTCTGACTCAGGGTCCAGCACTCTTTCATACCTACCCGCTACATAATTGCTTCTTAATTTCATGAATCTAAGTTAATTTTGAGTAATGCATAAATCAAACAGAAATCAGAGAAGTTATACAGATTAGAATATGCCAGAAAATACTCAAGAATTAATGAGCTCTTTATATAAAAGGTGAGACCTTAGTTCAAATCATGAGAGAAAGAACAGTCTCATCCAGAGAAGATCCAATCTAGCTGAAAGAGAGAAAGAGAGAAAGAGAGAAAGGGGGGAGGGTAGAGAAAAGGAAGAAGGGTGGGAGGGAGGAAGGAAGAAAGAAACTGTGAGTCACAAGATCATAGAATCAAGTTGAAGGTATCTGAAGGATCATTTAGTATAAATGATCTCCATTTCACAGATGAGGAAACTGAGACCTAGAAAGGTTGACTTTCCCAAGATCTCCTTATTTGTTTTTATAGGCAACACTTAAAAAAAATTTTCTGTTCCAAATTTCCTCCCTCCCTTTATCCCCATTTCAACCCATTAAGAAGACAAATATGATGCCAGTTATTCATATGAAGTCAAACAAAACATATTTCCACATTAGTCATGTTATAAAAAAACAAATAAAGAGAAAAAAAATATATACTTCAATCTACACTCAGAGTCCTTTTTTTTTCTTGAGTTGAATAGCATTTTTCATTATGTTTCCTTTGGGATTGTTGTGGATCATTGATTGATCAGAGTTACTAAGTTTTTCACAGTCGGTCATCCTTATAATATTGCTTTTACTTTCTACAGTGTTCTCCTGGTTCTGCTCGCTTCACTTTGCATTAATTCATGTTACGTCTTCCCAGGCTTTTCTGAAACCATCCCATTCATCATTTCTTATATGTGACTGTGATGGAATACTATTGTGCTGTAAGATCTAATACTGGTAGACCCCCTTCCTTTGTATTTTTTAAAAAACGGATTCCTTTGATATTCTTTATCTTTTGTTCCTCCAGATGAATTGTTATTTTTTTTTTAGCTCTATAAAATAATTCTTTGGTAGTTTGATTGATATGACTCTGAGTAAGTACATAAATTTAGGCATATTATCATTTTTACAGGTCTACCCATAAGCGATTAATTTTCTCCACTTATTTAGGTATGTTTTTATGTGTGTGAAAAAGTTTTGTAATTTTTTTTTGGCAATTGGGGTTAAGTGACTTGCCCAAGGTCACATGTCTAGTAAGTGTTAAGTATCTGAGGTCATATTTGAACTCAGGTCATCCTGACTCCAGGGCCAGTGCTCTATTCAGTGCCCTACCTAGCCACCCCAAAGTTTTGTAATTGTGTTCACACAGTTTCTGTGTGTGTTTTGGCAGGTAGACTCCTGAATATTTCACACATGTTTTAAAATAAAGGAATTCTACTGACTTTAGTGAAAGTATCACCAGAAAGGATTCAAACGACTTAAATTCTTTGGGTAGCCGTTCCATGAAATAGACAATGTCCTCAGTCTACTGGGGTTACTATATTAATCTAAGAGCGATAGCATTTTAGGACCAGACAGAAAGGCAGGGGATTGATAATGTCTTAGAGTGACTCGGGCTCAGAAGATCATGGGATTTCAAACAATGGCGGCAGAGTCTTTATCAGAATTAAGTATGAGAAGGGCAATGCTAGTATGAGTCAAGCCTAGATAATGATGATGGCCAAGGGTGTGTTAATGGACACAGGAAGTGTTTAATGAACATTTGTGTAATGAGTGTTGAAAGTATAAGATAAATATGTCACAATGGGTTATCTAAACGTATGGATGCAGCTTGTACGTGGCATGGAGAGATACGCGGGAAAGGCTGGAAAGGCTCAGAAACATTGCTTTTTTCTCCAATCTTTGAAGAGTGTCAGGCTAAAATTCCATGTACTTGTCCGCCTCAATGGGTATGACAGATTCAAAATAAAAGTGGCTTCCCTGTTTGCTCTTAAGGAGGAAGATAACCCTTAACTTACTTTTGCCAGTTTAGCCACTTTTTCACCAGAAAGGGAGGGGAAAGTCACATTTATAAAGCACCTATTGTGTGCCAGGCACTGTGTTAAGTACTTTGGAAATACTTTTTAAATTTTGATCTTCACAATAATCCTATGAGGTAAGTGCTATTATTAATTCATTTTACATGTGAGGAAACTTGAGGCAGACAAAGGTTAAATGACTTACCCAGGATCACACCGCTAGCGTGTTGTTGAGTCTTCCTGACTCAAGGACCAGTGCTTAATACCTAAACACTGGTTATATAATAGAACATCACGAATAGTGAATAGTGAGTTACCCATTTATCTAAGAAAAAGCATCAAAGAAATTGGAAAAGTTATATAGATTAGAATATGCCAGAAAATACAGAAGGGTGAATGAGTTTTTTTTTGGCAGGGGCAAATAATTGGAAATTGAGGGGATGCCCATCAGTTGGAGAACGGTTGAACAAGTTATGATGTGTGATTGTGAAGAAATGCAAAGCAGGATGATTTAAGAAAAACCTGGAAGTCTTGTAATGAACTGATGCAAAATGAAATAAACAGAGCCAGGAGAATATTGTATACAGTAA
Organism: Pseudocheirus occidentalis; assembly: GCA_028646575.1. NCBI lineage: Eukaryota > Metazoa > Chordata > Mammalia > Diprotodontia > Pseudocheiridae > Pseudocheirus > Pseudocheirus occidentalis. Next base: position 8,003 of record JAQQSW010008663.1, read on the forward strand.
TGGCGATATTGTAAAGATGGTCAACTGTGAAAAGCTTAGTTGGTTGTTGTTCTTTGTTCTCAAAAGAAGATCAAAATGTGATCACTATGTTGGAGTCAAGGTACAGTGTGTCTGCCTGTGGCTGATCAGACCAATGTGAATTCAGGAGACTCCACCACAGTTTGGGCACAAATAGTCTATATGAGCTACTCTTACCAAGACAATGTTCCAAGACAATTCCAAAGGACCCATGATGAAAAATGCTATCCACTTCCAAAGAGGGGACTGATGAACTCTGTGTACAGATTGAAGCATATGTTTGTCGCTTTCTTTAGTGTGTGTGTGTGTGTTTTCTTTGCAACATGGATAATATGGAAATTTGTTTTGTACGACTTCACATGTATAATTAATATTGCTTGCCTTCTCAAGGGATGGAGGAAGGGCAGAAGGAAGAAAGAATCTGGAATTTAAATTTTTTAAAAAAAATCAGAGTTAAAATTGTTAGAAAATGTAATTGGGAAACATAATGAAATAAAATAATATTTTAAAAGAGTGAATGAGCTCTTGGGTGGGGGGAGAGGTGGAAGGGGAAGAAGTAGAATGAAATCTCAGTTCAGACGATGAAAGAAAGAACCCTTTTACCCAGAGGGGTCCAATCTATTAGTCTCTAGAATTCCTCTGCCTTCCTAGAGTGTTTTCCATCTACCAATATTCTCCTAAAAGCTCTGAAAAGTCTCAGTAAATCCTTTGTGCAGGTATGCACTGTCATGCTCAGCATTATCACCACCAATCTGGAGTCACATCTCCCTTTGCATGCTCAGCAGCACATAGAACATTCCAGGCTTGGGTAGAAGCAAATAGGCTACAAATAGGTAATGTAGTTTCACCCTTTAATTAAAAAAAAAAGAAAGGAAGGAAGAGTATCACCAGGGTGCAGAAAAGGATGTTTGCATGAAAATAAATTACGTTCTCTGATCTTGCCAATACTTTTCTAGCCGTCTGGCCACTGCTTCAAGTATATGGGATGTGATGAAAACAGGAGGAATGCTGGCATAAAGAGGGAACAGGAGACATGTTGGAAGGATTGGATGGCCAATGGAGAATTTGGAGAATTTTACACCTGGTGCAAGATCTTCACATCTTATTACTGTGATCAAGATCCTCTTATTTTTCAGTCTCCACAGGGGCAGAAAGTGAGATGGCTCTTCTGGATATCTCTATCCAGAAACTGCTTACTATTCCCAGTACACATCTCAGATGATCCTGCCTTTGAATCCTCATTAATATGGCTCCTGATGGTGACAATACCCTTTCTTCCTCAAGTTTTAGCTCCTGAACTTTTTCCCATTCTGAAATTCTTCCCACCCTTTAAAGCTTAGTTCAAAGGCCATGAAGTCTTCCCTGAGCTCTATATTTGGTAATTCATCAAATCTTAGACCTAGAGTTGGAAAGAACTTCGGAGGTTGTGTGGTCCAGCCCACACCCAGCTCATGCATCCCTTTGCCAACATTTCCAATGAGAGGTTACCTAGCCTCTGCTAGAAGACCTCTGGTGATGGAAGTTCATTATTGCCTGAGCTAGCCCACTCTACTGTTGAACAGCTCTATTTGTTAGGAAGTTTATCTCTCTCTCTCTCTCACTCTCTCTCTCTCTCTCTCTCTCTCTCTCTCTCTCTCTCTGTCTCCATCAGTCTCTCTCTATCTCATTTTACTCTTTTTCTCTCTCTCATCTCTCCCTTTCTTTCTTATTCCCTCTCTCTGTGTCTGTCTCCTCTTGTCTTTGTTTCTTTCTGTCTTTCATTTCTCTTTTTCTCTCATTTCTCTCTCCCTCTCTCTGTCTCTCTGTCTCTGTCTGTGTCTGTCTGTGTCTGTCTCTGTCTCTCTGTCTCTCTCCCTCCCTACCTGTCCTCCACCCCCACACCTGAGGGTGAACAGAGAGAAGAGTTGAAATTCAAATCAGTTTATTTCACTTCCTGTTATTAATGCTTCAACTTATGTTATTAGTTTATCTGTTTTCCCCCTTTCTTTCTATCCTCAGCATTTAGTGCAATGCCCAGTACATAGGAGGCATGTCATAAATGTTTGATGCCTGACTGTCTATCCACAGGACTGTTCTCCTTCCCTGTCCCTGTGGAAGATGATACCACGGAGAGGAAATTCAGCAGAAATCCAAGCAAAGTTCTCTTGAAGTGAGAGAGATGTAGGAATTAAAAAAATCTATTGATTAAGCATTTCTGATGTGCAAAGTACAGCACTAACTGCTAAAGATACAAATAGAAATAGATCCCTTTCTATTGAAGGCATCAGAAAAGGGCTTTGTAGAAGACATGGTGTCTGAGGTTTTGAAGAGAGATAAGAATTCCATTGGGCAAGGATGAGGAAGGCACAAATAAAGACATGGAATGGGGAGAGTGAAGAATGTGACCGAGGAACATCTAGTTCTTATGGCCTTTCTCCCCTCGGATGTTTCTTGGCACCTTTCGCCTCTTTTATTGACTTATCTTGCCTTATTCTGTATTGGAGTTATTTGTGGGTCATGTTCCACTTTTAGACTATAAAGCCCTCAAGAGTAGGGTTAATGTTTTTAACTTATCTTAACTGTAAGACAATAATTTCTTTTGACTTTTTTTTGGGGGGGGCTAAGTGACTTGCCCAAGGTCACACGGCTAGTAAGTGTTAAGTGTCTGAGGCTGGATTTGAACTCAGGCCCTCCTGACTCCAGGGCTGGTGCTCTATTCATGGAGCCACCTAGCCACCCCAGCGTTAGCATTTTTTGATAGTACGGTGATGATGTGGCCTAGTGGAAAAAAAACATTTCAACTCACTATATGACTATGGACAAGCTCCTTAGCCTCTGTGACTCTCATTTTTTTTTTAATCTGTAAAATGGATATAATATATTACCAAAATAAAATTTTATTAATGTCTACTTTTATATTACTTATCTTTCCCAATGTATCTCGCCCTCCTTCCTGCCCCCCAGAGAACTTCCTTTTATAATAATGAATTAAAAAAGAAGGGAAAATAGGTCAGCAAAACCAACCAACGCATCAGAAAAGTTTGACAGTAAGTGCAGCACTCTTCACCCATTGTCCCCCACCTCTACAAAGAACTGGGGAGGCATGACTTCTCATAGTCCTTTTTTTGGGAGCCAGTCTTGACATTTATCATCCTGCTGCATTAAATGGCTTGGTTGTTGTTCTTTCTGTGTACATTATTGTAGACTATTTTGTGTGTGTTGTTTTCTTCATGCTTCCTTCACTTTGCAAGTTTTCCCATGCTTCCCTGTAGCCATCATATTCATTGCTTCTTATAACCTTGTAAAGTGCCGTCATATTGATGCAATACAATTTGTTTACTCATGCTTCAGTTGACGGATATCTAACTGTTTTCCACATTTTCTCTACCACAAAAGGCTGCTATAAATATGTTGGTCTACATGGGGTCTTACTTTTTATTACTGAGCCCCTTGGAACATTGAGGATTATATTATCTGAAGTACCTACCTCACAGAGCTATTGGGAGGAGCAACCAAGATAATGTGTGGGAAACTGTTAGTTATTATCTAAATGTTTCCATCCCCTTAACTCTCAGCACAGCCATAGCTAATGAATGCATGTTTGTTCCATTTGCTGAATGGAACTGCTCTCCTCTGAATCCCTTAGGGAACAGAACAGGAGTGATAAGTGTATTTGGGAGCATCCAACATGACTCCAGCTACAAGGCTCCAACGTGACTCACTGCTGATGAATCTGATTAACTAGTCATAGAGTCCTGGGTTCAGAGCTGGAAATAAACTTAGAGGACATCTACACCAACACGCCTGAAGAGGAATGCCCTCTGTAATATCCCAGAAGTATGAATCATTTTGTACTTAGTCATCTGTGTATATGACATAATATTTACTAGATTGCAAGATTCATGAGCACATGGAATGTTCCTTACTTACATTTTGTATGACCCCCAAACACAGAATAGTAATAATAATATATTCATATAACAGTAATATTGTTATATATAGTCATAATGAAAAATAATTTATTATTGGTCTTTAAGATTTACAAACTACTTTCCTCAGAACATTCATATCAGGCAAGTAGTGCAAATATGAGTATACTTATTCTGAAGACAAGAAAAGAGAAGAGGTGTGCATAGTTGAGTTGCTATTGGTTTAAGTACAGCGGTTCTCAACCTGTGGGTTATGTTCAATTTGTAACAATGAAAATACATCCTGCATATCAGATAGATTTATAATAGTAGCAAAGTTACAGTTATGAAGTAGCAATGAAAATAATTTTATGATTGGGGGTCACCACAACATGAGGAACTATATTAAAGGGTTGCGGCATTAGGAAGGTTGAGAACCACTGGTTTAAGAGGATTTGAATCCAAATCTTTTGACTCCAGTTGGGAGTGAGTCCAGCTTCTCCAGGCTGTTGCCTGAATAATACTAATCTATGAACTCTTACACTTGAAACCAGGCCCTAGTTCCCAAATTACATCTTAAAAGGAGTGAAATAAACATCAAGTGTGATGACCTTTAGTTTTTGTTCTCAATCAAGCTCAAAAGACCCTAAGCATATCGATCAATAGCTTTTACACAAGTGTTATAGCATAAGGACTACAGATAATTGATGGGAAGGTGAATGCTGTCTACTTACAGCACATTAGAAGGTGAGGCACTTGCTTGTATCCAAAAAGGCAGACCTTGGATCATGCTCAGATTTTCCCTTCCTAGTGAACTATACAAAATATTATTTACTATTCTTTGCCTAATTCTAATCTAATGCTTGGAGGCTTGATGGGTCCACCTCTGGTCATGAGTGATTTAGGAGCTGGGATTGTTGGGTAATCAAGACACTTTCTGGTTTGCTGAGAAGCTGTGAGAGCTGGTGACTAAGAAGACACAGAACCAGAACTGAGTTCTCATACAAAAGGCTTGATGAATCCTTCCCTTGGCCCTTTTGTTCTCTCGCTTCTTGGTGGTGAAGGAGTCAAAGCTGAAGTGAGGGAGTGCCTCCCGCACTGTCAATCTATGAATGTATGTCAAGTCTGGGATTTTTTTTGTCGTATATTTATTATTTTTTCACCTTAGGTAAATCATATTCTTAGAAGGGAGTGCCCAGGTAACCAGTGAGTTCAGAAGATCCATCAAAATCCTCAGAGATCTGTTGGCAATTGAAGTAAATAGCAGGGTCCGCTAAGATCTGGTAGCAACATCAGCTAAGTCCAGTGAGGAGCCAGTGGTGTAGTTAAGCAATGTGTCTCGTCTAACCCAGCAAGAGACTGACCCATCAGCAAAGCTACTGTGTGTTACAAAGAGCTAGCCCAGCTGAACAAGGCAGCAGCTCATCCATAACCTATACTATGCTTAGAAGTGAACTTGGAAAGGACCATGAAAAAGAAAAAAGAACCCTTGGGACCAGAAGGATA